>CAIGQW010054109.1:19164081-19192240 GCA_903798125.1 Danio choprae | reverse complement strand
ATCCCATATCTGTTACCCGTAAGTGTTCAATAAACCCGTTTTGTAAATTTCATCCTTCTCCGTCTCGTCATGTTATCCTCCGCCCTCCGGGCGTTACACTCTGTAGGCAGCAAGGGTCTAGAAAAGTTCAAAGTCCAGAAAAGGAACCAAAAACATTCAATGTCAGTAGTTCAACTGTAATTGAAGCTTCAAGAACACTTTTATGCACTACCCCCAACACAACCCTCCCTCCCCCCAAAAAAACAAAAAACAGTCAAATTACTTTGTTGCCAATTAATTGACCCTAATGTCTGTTAACTTTTATTGGGATATTTATTGAGTTCTAGTAAACTGACAGGTTAGAATGATGGGGGTTTTATGATGCAAAAATACAGTACAAAAAATATTGATCAATGATACTCGGACCACTGCTGACTAACCCATTGATGTAAAGATAAATCTTAAATGAGAAGAAAAATCTAATGTGGTGGCCATTTTGTATAGAGTAAATTGATTGTAAGGGTAATGATGTATATTAACATGTCAAGTTTTCATTGACTAAAACTAGACAAAAATTATGCTACTTTTAGTTGTAAAACTTGACTAAAATACAGTGATTCAGAACTAAATGACATTTTAGTCAAAAGACTAACACTAAAACTCAATCAAAATTGAACCCTGCTCTGCTCGGCACATGAATCAAGTGAGACCCAATGTTTAGATTAAGTGACGTGGGATATGTATTTATAGATCTGCTCCGCTACCTCAGTGTAAACATCTTAAAAAGGAAACCTGCATACGTAGTGTGAATAAAGCTTTGCGAGAGTGAGGCTTTGTTATTGTCAGTTTGGGAGAAAGTTGAAACTTTTAAGTAGAGTGAAAACAGATAAAGCGGACAGCCAAAGAGAGAGAGAGAGAGAGTGATAGAGAGAGAGCTGAAGGGTGATTCAATTAATATGAGATGAGCTGTCTCACCAACAAAGCTTTAGTTGTTGTTTGTTTATTCTTTCACATCACTAAGATTTTCTCCTAAAGACTTTCTCCCAGACAATTGTGTCTTATTGTTACAGTAGTTCACTTTCAGCCAATTGTCTGAGGCCACGATTTATTTTAATGAACACGTAAAGACAAAGCACAAAGACAAAATAAAGATCAGCAGTTGGTGTGACGCTTAAGGTGTTGTGTAATGCCAGCCCACAGCAGATGTTGTGCCATATTTGAGCATTAAATTGCTTTTCTTTGTCTATAATATTTAGGGTTTTTTTTCTTCTCCATTTTAGCATGCATGTTCAAATGTGATTAAGTGGGTTAGCTGATTTAGAGCAACCCTCTTTCAAATAGACCTAATTTCATTACAGGTTAGTGTGTCTGTGTGTTTCAGATAAAAGGACCTGAGAAAACTCTAGAAGAGAGACGTTCCAGTCTGGATGCTGAGATTGATTCGCTGACCAGTATTCTAGCTGACCTGGAGAGCAGCTCGCCATACAAACCGCGCACACAGCAGGTATGGTCATTGCAAACACATCTGCAACCACATTACCTGAACACCTATGAAGCAAAACACATATTAAAGACATTCTGAAATCCTCACAGACCTCGAAGTTGTTGCCTTTCAATAATATAGCATTAACAGTTTGCACAACTGCTATGTAAACATAAAGTTATATTGAGTAGCTAACATTTTAAGTATTTCTAGTAAGGCCAAGTTTCAGTCAAAGCATTTGTGGCCAGGTGCTTGAAAGCACTTTGCAGTGATTAGGTAGACCCCTGGGGAGCAATATTTTTCTTTGGGCATTGTTGTTGTAGTCAGGAGATGACATCTGGGACAGATATGAAAACTTGGAAACAAACTATTTTATTGTTTTTTTCCCCCCCTACATTGCCAATGGGATGGGATGGCCTGGTGACATTTAAGTTGGATGCAAGTAATCTGCTTGTAATCGGACATTGCCAATCAAATTAAATAGTGGTGGATGTAAATACAAACGTAGAAACCATTGTTTCTTTTCAAGATTTTTTAGCAACCAAAATTCACTGTGAGTATGCATGTTAGGTCTGAATACTATATGGTGCATCTTTGCAAAGGCTCAGTGTGCTTGATTAGATCTTTGGAAAAAAAACATACTGTAGTGTCATCTATAATTCTGTGGCAGTTGCAGACTTGTGTCTCTGAATAAGAACTCAAACTGTATTATTTATTTTTATCTCTAGCTTATTTATTAGCCTTTATTTGACTCCAACATTGAATCAGTTTGGACGTTGAGGCCTGTGACAAAAAGTAAGAAAACAAAACATGCTGTGAACATGTTATCACTCAAAAAGGAAAAAAGATTAACCAATTTAGGTTGCAAATCGAGACAGATGAAAAGCAAATCAAAACGTGTGAGTGTTCCAGTCATTTCTCATTTTTGGAAAGTGTTATAGTCTAAATTTATAATGACCCATATCATTAATAGATATCAAATGAAGTTAAGAGTAGACACTCAAGTTGAGCCCTAGGGCACTTTACTAAATAGTTCAACACACAATGAATGTAGGCCAGTGCATTCGGAGTCAATGCTGTCGCATTTGGAGCAACCACAAGTCCCTCCTGTTGGCAAACAGCAGCGCAGATAGAGCTTGCCTTATTACATGGCCAAAGCTTAATAATGAAGAGTGCTGTCTCTGAACTAGAAACACCCCTGCTTTTGGCAAGCCATCTCCATTCCTCTTTTCTTCTCTGGGGTCAGCCTATTCCATTTGCTGATCTCTGGAGTCCTCGAGAGCCACTCTTTTAAAATTGTTATTGAGCTTCAAGTCTACACAAACACAGCTCTGCAAAAATTGTACTACAAAGCATTTAATTTGAGATCGACGTCTGTTTTTGCAATACAGTATGTTGATGGCTTATGTCTGATTGTGTCAATTTGTTGTGAACATATACATTTTTATACGTATTTATTTATTAAAAAGAGAGATAAAAATAACATAATACATCATTTGAAAGCTTTATTCATAAGCTTCCCATTGATGTTCAGTTTGTTTGGATAATCTGTGAAGTGTGTGAAAGGACAATATTTGGCTGAGAAACAACTATTAGAATATCTTGAATCTAAAGGTTCAGAGAAATCAGAATATTGAGAAAATTTCATTTAAACTTGTCCAAATTAAGTTTTTACCAATGCATATTACTAATCAGTAATATGCATTTAATAGAGAGGAACATTTACGGCGGTGCTCACAGCAAGAAGGTCACTGGTTTGAGCCTCGGCTGGGTCAGTTGGCATTTCTGTGTGAAGTTTGCATGTTCTCCCCATTTTGGTGTGGGTTTCCTGCGGTGCTCCGGTTTCCCCCACAGTCCAAATACATGTGCCATATAGGTGAATTGGGTAAGCTAAATTGTCTGTAGTGTATGTGTGTGAATGAGAGTGTATGGGTGTTTCTCAATGATGGGTGGCAGCTGGAAGGGCATCCGCTGAGTAAAACATATGTTGGATAAGTTGGCAGTTCATTCCGCTGTGGCGACTCCTGATTAATAAAGGGACTAAGCCGAAAAGAAAATGAAGAAAATGAAATTAAAATTTACAAAATTTCTTCATGGAACATGAGCTTTACTTAAAATTTGAATGATTTTTGGCATAAAACAAAAATAGATAATCTTGACTCATACAATGTATTATTGGCTTTTGCCACAAATATACCCATGCAACATAAGATGGCTTTGTGTCTTACATGTTAGCAGCAATTGCCAACCAGTGTAACCTGCTAAATGAGATATCATCCATAGAGTGCAGTGTTTAATAGAGAACCAGAAAAAAATATGCGTTCTCATTAGACATCTCTTGCTGCAACATTGTGGGTTAGTTGCAGCGGTTTAATCTCACTGGCTGGTAGGCCTGCCAAAAGTGCATTACAGTAGTCCAGTCTGGACAGAACAAGTCCCTGGACAAGAAGTTGTATAGTATGCTCTGATAGGAATAGCCTGATCTTCATGATGTTATAAAAGACAAATTTGCAGGACCAGCAGTCCTTGTGGTGTGATCTGTGGAGTTCAACTGAAACCACAAGTAGCAAATTTCTGGTTACTTTCCAGGAATGTACTTTTCAGCATTCATGGTTTTAGTAAGAATGCATTTTTTGACTTGTCATAGCCCTGTTTTAGAGTTTTGAATGGAAAAAATGCAAATATGAATAGACAGGATGGAAGGATTGATTGATTTGGTCAACATAGATACATCCATTTACGCCATGGGGAGAAAACAACCAATTAAAATGAATGAATGAGGCGCTTCATCTTTTTTATTTGATTTAATATCAAAAGTTGCAATGTAACATTTTGCACGTCTGATTTGAAGTTTTATACACTGCCAAATACACATATGTAGTGTTGCAGGTCCCTGGCATTCAAGAAATCTGTAAGCAGTAGTCTTAGAAATAAATGAGAGAGACAAGAGTTGTATGCTTTTACTGCCCTCTTTGTTGTCTTTTATTACACCTACACATTTGTATTTTAGAGTCAGTAAGACACTTTGAATTACAAAATGATTCATAAACATGTTGTCACTTCACAATAAATAAATAAACAAATAGCGACATGAAACCTTGACCATTTGTATGGAAATGCTATAAGCATTTTACAAACTGGCTGAATAAACATTAGTGTGTCAGGAAAACAACTCAGTTAAGTAGTTAATGCACACAAGTCACTCGCACAGTTGAATACATGAATAAACTTCTATATGACATGGACATCTATAAATTATTTATTAAGAGTCAGTTAAAACAAATTATTTGTACATTAAAGCATGTGAGTTACAGTTAAGGGTCTAAAGAACAAGGTATTTGTTGAGCTAAAAGACAAAATTTGGGCAAGTTTAGACACAGTTTCAAGTTTTGTTTTAGTGTTGTTATCATACTAATGAAGTGTTTTAGTGTTGATCATCATACTGATAAAAACTTCATCCCTAGATTATACCTCAGCTTACTGTATTCTCCACCATATAGATTTTTAGGTGGAGTTTTAGGTGGAGATTTTTAGGTGGGCACAATTTTCACTACAATTCTGGGTAAATGCTATTCATTTCCAATCGAGGGGGAAGGATTGTTTCCCCCCACAACATGCCCCCAGCTATGAAGTGACACTGACCAAGTCAATGGAAGGAATGATAGAATACAAATAAAAAGCTGTAAAACGAATGGCCAGATACATACAGATTAATTGTATGGGTACATAGATTGTTGTACGAGTACTGTACATTGCACCTCCAGTCATGAACAAAGTGATCATAAAATGCACACAGATCTGTCATTACTAATGCTGAACTCTGATGGTGTGCCTTGCAAATGAACCAAAGTACATATTGTCTGCTTAAAGCTTTTCAAAGAAATCTGACACATGTGGATTGTTTCAATTGATCTGTTGCCTGTGGCAATTTTGCTTAAAAGAGACTCATTTTGCCAATCCCTGCCTTTTTTCAGCTTTTGTCAGTATGACACTTCCTCAGCCCTTGTGGCCTCATTTGGATAGCAGTGGCCATGTTGAGCTATCGTTAGGTTACTACATCTTGAATATTTGGCATTTGGACATCCAGCTCATTTGATGGCTGGCAGGGTTTATTGCGTTTTACCCACTATGTAAGAACCGCATTTATCAAAGAAAGACTCTGTGAATGTGAGATGCAGACATCTTTGCTAGGACACACAGTCGTGATGAAGGAAAACTGTAGAAATTCCTGAGGGATCAGAGTGATGAGGGGTCAAGAGGTCACGTATCAGTGTCTGAGCCAAAAGCTCTGTTTTTATTCAGAGCAAAACAGGCTTTGACCTCACAGAGGCCAATGGTACAGTATGCTGAGAAAACATTAATGTTGCTCTCAGCAAAGTGAGGCTGGTTTGGCAACAAGTACTGCACACACACACACACACATACACACTGAGAGATATGCGCACTTGCATTTAAAGCACACAAACATCGACACACACACTGACAGGCGCACATTTTTAAAGGTCATGCACCTGCACACTTTTGAAGTGGCAGGTAAGTTTTTCCTAAATAAAATATAGCCTAAGTGCAGATCTTTGTAGAAGTACTTTGTGAGAGCTACAAGTAACAGAAAGGAGTCTGAAAGCTTTTGTCAGTAGACCTGAAAAATTTATACAGGCAGAGAAAACACAGTGTTAGAGAGAAAACAGCCCGAGTAGTTTCTGGTATCAGGGTTAAATCTCAGGATCAGCCTTAGCTGCTGTGATATCTGCCTGCTCATTTAGACATTTGTGACAGGGTTTGTCCAGGTGGAAGATATGATTCTGGTGTCTTCAAACACTTTTTGCCTGACATGGCAAAAAGTGTGTGCATGTGCGCGTGCGTGTGAATGAGTGTGGCATCTGCTGTGTAAAACGTGTTGGATAAGTTGGCTATTCATTCCACTGTGGCGACCCCTGATGAATAAAGGGACTAAACCAAAGGAAAATGAATGAATAAATGTTTATGATAACACGTCAATTTTTAATTCATAATAAATACTGTAAATAAAAAACAACTATTTTCATATACAGTAAAATCTATATTTATATCTAGATATAATTGGGGGTGGGTGCTAGAGGAGTTGTGGTGGGGTTAATTAAGGCAGGAAATGAATGCTAAAATATGTAATAAATATTTAGTAACAATACATGTTCATCTAATTACTAACATGAACAATACATTATTTCAGTATTTATTCATCTTTGTTTACATTATTCATGGATTATAAAACCTTTTTGCTAACTCTGTGCATTGGTTAATGTTAACTTTAGATTTTATATAATGCATTAGTAAATACTGGTGATTATGTATTGATGATAATTAAATGTAAAAATATTGTTAATTTTTAGTTCATAGAATCATTAATACAACTAATGCAACCCTATTTTAAAGTTTGGTCACATGTTTGAAGTTTAAATTAAAACATGCACAAACCTACATTAATACAATAGAAAAAAACATATAAACATGATTAAAATAATGTAAATATACAAGTAATTATATAAAAAAAGTAAGTAAATGATCTAATAAGGAAATGAATAAAAGTCAGAAAATATTTAATTATTTTATATTTAGTCCGATTTATAATTGTTCGCACAATACATCTTTACAATAAAAATATAGATGCCTTTTCCATTTTACAATAGGGGCAGTTCTCACAAGAATAATCCTATTGCAGGATCTGTAATTTGATGGTGTGTTAATTGTTTTGACTGCTGACCTCAATAAATATGCATTAATAAAATAAATGAATATAAATTATTTTTGGCTTGTTGCAAACGTACCATTTTCTTAAGTTGTGAATTTTGCTTAACCCTGAAACACGCACGCATGCACGCACTCTCTCTCTCTCTTTCTCTCTCTCTCTCTCTCTCTCTCTCTCTCACAAACACACACACAAACACGCACGTTGCTTCTGGCTGATTAACTAGATTTGACCTTTATTCTCCATTTAGCATGTCTGCCAGGCCTTTATTTTCCTCTCTGTTTATCTTATATGAATTATTTGTTGGATTGACTCTGGTTTTATAGCTGAGGCCAGTGCCACAGCAGCTCTGTCTGTAATCTTCCACTTGTACAAGCAGAGAGTTACAGCGTCCTTAGTTCACAGTGCTCCCAAATCACAGAGCCTTCTCTCAAAAATCAATAGAAGTGCTCTTCCCTTCCTTCCTGCTTTGAGCTTCAAGGAAAGGGACTTTCTCCCCATGTGCATTGAAACTTGAAGCCAAGGGACCTGCTTTGGTCTTAAACGACTCTGTGTGTATGAAGTGGCAGCTAAATTTGTTTTGCTGCTTTGACTCAACCTGATGCTTTCCAACCTATCAAAGCCGCTCTCCTTGCTTTAGCTGGAGCTCTGTGGGTGTAACAAGATGTAATGAAATGGGTCATTATATAAACCCCATCTGCTTCCATCATTCATTTCTTCAGCCAAACCCATGTGCCTGTAAACAAACTCACACTCTCAAACAAACCGAGTAGGATCCATCCAAGAGGCAGGATCCTGTCATTTTTCACCTTTCACCATTTTTCACCTTTCACCATTTTTTACAGCATTTAATCTTTTTTTCTAAGAATTATGTGGCACATTATATTAACAACCAAAAAAATGTTATCATGATACTAGTATCATTTCACAGAGATTTTTTTTTGTTGTTGTTAGATCTGGAGAGTTGGACATAATTAGATCTGAAAAAATATATATTACCTGTTTATTGTAATATGATCATTACATGAAAATTATTTAAAAAATATATATTTAAAAAAATGATCTATAGTAAATCTTCTCCGAAAGGCTAGAGGGCACTCTCAAGTGGAAACTCCAAACACCCCCGAAGAAGCACAAGAAATCTCCAAAGCATTTCATTATTTCAGATTCAGAGGCATTTCAGAGGTTTTATGACTAATAATAACACTATGGAACTATGGAATCATCTCACAAAAGGACTTAATGCTGTACAAACCCTTGACCGAAGTTATGAAATGAGTTTAGAGTAAAAACGTTATTGTATGTGGTATTTTCATGTTCAGCATTTACTATACAGTGATGGACAGCTGTCAATATCACATGACAATTATCTGGATGTCATTATCATCTCATTAAATTGATTTTGATTTTAAAACAGATTTTTGTGTTGCTTCATCTTCAATTAATCGCCCGTCCCTAGAATCTAGGCTTGGAAAGATGTAATAGATACTGGGGGAAAAAAAGTCACATGGTCACTGATTATGTTGTTCACCTGGCCCGTGGTTACCCTTGGAGTAAGACATTGTTCAAAACTGGAAAGGGTTTACTTTTACTTGTGCTTTTTGACATCTTGGTTTGCGTAAACATCTTTCCGAAGCAGATTTTTATGACAAGAGTAGACATGAATTTTGTATATTCCCCAGCCTGCTGGGTACCTGCTGTCTCATATGGGCATCTTTTGACAAATTTACATGTTCAAGTCCACCAATGTTTGTTTACAAACTCTGCTGTATGGTTTGGTTTGTTTGTTGGACAAAATGACAGATACATTTGGAGGCAAGTAATATATTACTGCACCAATGGGTCAGATTGTCTGTCAGTAAAACTGACTTTAGTACTGAAATAACTTTTTTAGAAACTACATTTTGTTTTGTAACTCGAAATTAGCTAGTTTAACCTAAACATATTTCACTAGTTTGACTTTATTATTATTAATTATATTGGTAGTATTTCATATTTTTATTAAACATTTTAACAATTAAAGATTGATATTTTGGATCTTTGTCAGCGCTGTATAAATGAGCAAACGTTGATGTACAGTATAAAACATAAGGTAAACTGTTTCCAGGAGAGTTTTAGGGTACACTTATAGTACATGACAACAACATTCTATAAATGTTTTATGTGCAGGTGACAACACTAAAAACAACCACATCCCTATGGTTATGCAAAAACAAATTCAAATGCTGTAGTATGAGGCTATAACTATTTACATGTCTGCACACATTCAGTTCTGTAGGTCACCATTGTTGTTTTAGTTGTCAAGTGCATACTGTATCAATATACTGAAACATAGGCATATGCATGGCATTTTCACAAAATGGTAATAATAATTGTGTACTTTAAAAACAAATACAGTTTGAATATAGCATTGTGTAATTCTACAGTATAAAACAAAGACTTTCTAGTTAAATAGCAGCGCCTATTGAGGAAAGAGCTGTTAGCCGTTTAACCGTCCACAGGTTTAAACTTCCTTTATTTGAAAGTTCATTTGAAAGGTTTAGATCCCATGGGTTTATTTTTCTCTATTGCTCTAAAACATTACCTTAAAAAAAGTTGGCTAACGTATCTAGCCTAAGTCAGCAGCTTTTTTTCCTCATTTTACAGAAGACCCTGACCTTGTCAGCAATTCAAGCATGTTCTCACTGTCGACCCAGAATAGGTAGGGAAATTCTCTGATGAAATGCGTAACTTTTTTTTTTTTTTTTAAACATTTACATTTAGCTTGTTCCTGTTTAAGATGTTTCAGGTCTGTAATGCTTTCCCACCTCTGTTACAGCTAATGAAATGTCTAAGCAAATGTAAGAATGTGTGTCAAAGCCAGAGTTACTATTGTACCTGATCTGCAACAGGCCTGTGAACTCAATCTATCAGTATCTAGTCAGATGTCTGAGTTGACTTTGTGACAACGACAGTATGTCTGCGCCGTTTTGTAGCATTATTTTAAATTCTATCTACAATTTCAGCTTTAGCCATGTAAATTCCAGTTTTTTCATGTTGACTTGGTTTGGAAATGACATCTTAATGATTTATCACAGCTTTGACTTCCCAGCACTTGCTTGTATAGAAATTTACATTCCCAAATTTGGCCTTTGGTTGGGTGCACATTAAGGATTCATTTAGGATTATCTTTTTTGGAATCAACAGTGAAAAACCAAAGGATAAAAGTCTGCCCTGACCTCTCTCACAAGCATGAAAATTTAATCGAATGAAGTCAGTAGGGCTGAAAATGCAGTTGCAACAGTTGACTGTTTAATTAAACACGAAAGCCTAGAGTCACATAAATGTACAGAATGCAGAACTAAATTTATGTTTAAAATCTCCTCATAAGACAGGGACAATCTCTTCACTCTTCATAAATTAGAGCAGAAAGCCTTCTATCTTGAAGTGAAGTGGTTTTTGACATGCTTATTGATGCATGTTGATGGCTCTCTGTGTTTCAGATCTATTTCGCATGGATTTAAAGTTTACCCATAAATGAAACCTGTATGTTTTATTAATGAACCAAACAATGTTAATGACCAATGACATCCATTGGACTATGGACATAAGGGAACACTCCCATGCCACTCAAAGGCTTCCTACACTTAGACAGTTGAGTTTTACCTTTTTTTTTTCGGGTCTGGCGGGAGCACTTTTAGCTTAGCTTATAAATCATTAAATCATATTTGACCATTAACATGCAGATTTGACCAATAGAGTTTAGATTGTAAAACCAATGGTAAATATAAAGTTCTTTTCTAGATCGATATGGCTAGAAACTATTGTTCCAGCGTAATAATCAAGGAACTATGCTGTCATACCACAGCTGGTGCAGGCCTAATGATATTACGCAGTAATGAAACTCTTTTTTGAAAATGTTTAAGTGAGATGCTAATGGTCTAATCCGATTGAATGATCAATGGCAAACTAAGCTAAAAGTGTTCCCACCAGACCTGGAGATTGGCTGAAAGGATTCAAAAATGGTAAAACTCAACTGTTAATCTCTAGGGGACTTGTAAAATTAGCTATTTCCCAAAAACATGGAATCTACCTTTAAATAAATAAAAATAAAATGTATGTCATCATTTACTCACCCTTTTATTGTTTAAAATCAAGTGTTTTTCTGTCAAACACAAACTAACATATTTAGAATAATGTTGGAAACCTTACATGGTGAGTAAATTTCCATTTTAAGTAAACTATCCCTTTAAAAGCATTCTTAAAAGTATTCATGGAAATAGTGTTTCTTTGTGTTTTACTTTTGTGAGAAGGTCTAGGAATGACATGATGGTTAGTAAATGATGGCAGTAATGAAAATGTAAATTAATTTAGAATTCCTGAGTTTGCTTTCCAGTTGAACAGGCATTATTTGGGAATCTTCATACTTCTCTCTCTTAAAAACAGTTTATGTTGGGAATTTCATCAGTCCTCCTGCTTTTTCATCAGTCTTCCTGCTTTTCAAACACTTTCACTTCCTTCAGTCACTGCCATTTCCTTCTCTTTTGAACTCAATGCAACCCATGACCTTCTGGCCATGTGCGGCATAATATTCCCCTTTTAACCCCCACAAGAGGTTTTAAAATTAGCTATAAATATTACGCTTAAGAGCTTTTATGGACTGGGCTGTTTGAGTGGCACTTGGGGAGCAGTACAGTATTCACAATAAAATATTGATGCCTCTCCTCCCATAACCATCACGATTTGCACTGTTTTCCCAACACTGTCGTCTTCACTCTTCCTTCTTGTTTGAGAGAGAATGTGAGAGAATGAAGTACATTACTTGTGTTTCTGCTGCCCGTGGTAAAGGCTTGTAGACTGAAGAGTAGTGCATTTGTGGCACAGGACCCTTGTGAGGTTGTAACAGTTTGTTTTAGCACTGGCTGCATGTGTTTGTATTGACTGGTGTCAGTGCTAAACTGTGCTTGTTAATGTTGATTACAGCAGGCCAGTAACTCGCATGACCCTGGAAAAGTGAATGGCTTTTGACATTTTTAGTCTACTATTTTGGTTAGATGTTATTGTAGGTTTAAAAAAAGAAATAATTAAGTTAATAATTTAATAATTATTTTGATGTAACATTTGGTACAAATGATAATATAAAGTAAAAAATCTTCAGTGTTTCCACAAAAAGGATTTTAAAATGTAATCAAATATTGAATATATCAGTCTAAATTTTTGATTAAATAAGGTTGTGAGCATATTTGAATTACAAAACAACATTGTACTGACACCAAAAGTTTAAATAATAAAGTACAAGTAACGTAATAATAAAGTAAATAATATGAATATAGTTATAAATAAAGCATTCAACTCCCATGAGACTTACACCATTTACAAATGCCAGTTTTTTTTCAGAAGAGAGAGAGAAATGTTTCTTTCTTTCTTTTTAAATATAAGCAGTTTAGTGACATTTTTAATGGATATTGTGATTATACCATGATTATAACAGATTATTGACTAGTTTAGTGGCATATATAAAATGTGTTGTTGTTGTTGTTGTTGTTGTTGTTGTTGTTGTTGTTGTTGTTGTTGTTGTTGCTGTTGCTGTTGATGTTGTTGTTGTTGTTGTTGTTGTTGTTGTTGTTGTTGTTGTGAGCAGCATGGTGGCTCAGTGGTTGGCACTGTTGCCTCACAGCAAGAAGGACTGGGCCAGATGGCATTTCTGTGTGGAGTTTGCATGTTCTCCCCGTGTTCGCATGGGTTTCCTATGGGTGCTCTGGTTTCCCCCACAGTACAAAGACATGCAATATAAGTGAATTAGGTAAACAAAATTGGCCTTAGTGGATGATTTTGTGTGTGTGTGTGTGTGTGTGTGTGTGTGTGTGTGAATGCGAGAGTGTATGGGTGTTATGGGTTGCGGCTGGAAGGGCATCTGCTGCGTAAAACATATGCTGGAATAGTTGGCGGTTCATTCCACTGTGGCAACCCCTGATAAATAAGTGACTAAACTGAAGGAAAATGAATGAATGAATGAATGAATGAATGTTGTTGTTGTTTTGCAATGAAGCTATTTAAACACTATTTAACATTGTGTTTTTTAAGTTGAATAGAAAAGTGACTTGAAACATAGTTAGGCCCATGGAAACTCTATAACAAGATTAAATCAGCTTGCACTGTTACACATAAATAAATTTACCCCGTGCATGTGTAAAAGCTGAGCAGGTCACACAAAAGCTATAGTGAAGATTGCTTTATTGCATTAGAAGGTCTGCGGTTACAAGAAGACACTAACATTTCCTAGAGACACAGCTAGCAGCTTTATTCAGAAGTCTGAAATGTGGAAAATCTGTAGGGATGTTGAAGAAAAGCCACACTATTATAAAGAGGAAACAAAATATTTGCCAAATGTATGCCCTCATTTTACATCCCAAGAACTGGAAGATGAAAGGAGGAAAGACATTTCAATGCAGAGTAAAAGAAGTAAACTAGACAATGTTGGCGTTCTTGTCAGGACATCCTGCTGAACAGCACTCGACCGTGAAGAATATTAAAGCTTGAATATGCTAAAATTTATTTGGAAAGAGCTGTGATGTTCTAGAACAATGTTTTATGGATTGATGTGACTAAACTGAAGCTTTCTTTTTGGACCCATTGATAAGTTTTTGTTGTTTTTACCCCAAAGCTTATGAGCAAAAGAACAGCATTTTCAAAGACAAACAATGAGGTGGCCAGTGTTGGTTAAGGGATACTTTGCTGCTGTATGAGTTGACTGTATGGAGGATATCTTGGATTATTTGCAGTATCAATGACAAGACTGTGGTGGTGCTTTCCAGCAGGACAGTCACCCCAAGAATGTATTCAAATCCACTGAAATTTGGATCTGGGATACTTCTAGAATGTATTTGAAAGAACAGTTTAAATCTCACCAAAGATATCTCATGAAACTTGGAAGCTGTGGCAATATAAAAATTGAGAATTATTACTTTGTTTTTTTTTATTGAGGAATGGGCCACAAACCAGTAGAGAGCTGCCAGAAGCTTGTAAGCACTTAGAGGGAACATTTATTGAATGGTATAAAGAATAAAAGTCTTATGGTCTCCGTCCTGTTCCATTTCCATTCGCCCGAATTCCATTTCCCATAACCTATTGCACTGATCACATACTCACCTGTTTCCCATTATCTAAACTATTTAAACCACTCTCAAATTCACAATCATTGCAAAGTCTTGTTTCGCTCCGGCTGACAAGTGTTTTTGCTTTTTTAGTCTTTGCCCTGCCTGGTTTAGATCTCAGCCTGTTCCTTGTTTTGTGAGTGTTTGCTGCCTGCCGTGACCCTTTGCCTGCTTTGTGGATTACTCAATTAGGTTTCATTGGACATTGTTGTATGCTGGTGTTTGATCCTGCATATTTCTAACTTAATTTTATAGTCTTTTTATAATAAAGACTTCATTTGGATCCCTAACTTTGATGTCACTCGGCCATAGAAGGTTGAAGGTTGGAATATTTTTGCACATGAATGTTTAGAGACAATCTCATGCTGGGTTCACTCCAGGCATGAAGCACTGCATTACTTGCTGTAGTTTACTCACGGGATGTTTTTCCCATCACCAATTTATTTATTTTTTCCTTGAGTTAAATTATTTTAACTGTTTGCGGCAAATGCATTGCATATTCTGCATCATTCATATCATGCAAGGACAATTCACCTCTATTTGCTTGTTTGCATTGGTGCACAAATGCTTAATTACACTTGGGAATCCAGCATTTGTTGAAAGTCTCATCAGAATCACACAAATGTATATATTTTTATAATATTATATATAATTAGCTTATGAAGTTTACTGATGCCTCCTCAAATAGTTTTTTGTTCACAGCTGAATTTAATAATAATTTATATAAACTATATAAACCTTGTAACATATGATGAATCACCACAAAAAATATATAATTAAGCTAGATTATAAAAGACAGTTTGAATCACCGATGGTGATTCAGCTAGTCACTGATAAAATGAAGAAGACTCATTCTCTGATCACCAGGCCCTTGTAGATTCCTACCTCAAGTTAGCACTCAACTAAAAGGATCTAAAGTGAAGAGTAGTCTCAGTCACACAATCTTCCTCAATGTTTACATCCCTGACACTTTGTTTGTTTACAAATTTTTGTCTAAGAGGAAGACATTAAGCCTGAAGGAGCCATTTTAAGTCATGTGAGCCCTATAGCCTGTAGGACTTGTGCATTATTGAAGCCTTCCACACAGTTTAGCACAAGTTGAGTGCTTCCTCAGCTACTGTCGTCCATGTATCATCCAAATGGGTGCGCAGGGGTCACAGCTACAGAAACACAATCAGAAAGAGACCACACACTTGACGTTAGGCTCAGGGTCAAAGGGTCCAGTGTTGTTTTGGCTTTATATTGCTTTAATTGTATGGTCTCAAACAATCTAATAACAACAAAATTGAATATTGTACTTTGCTTTTTGCTGAAGAAAGAATTTAAATGTAACTTGCGGGTCACATTTGTGTTAACTGTACTTTTAAATTGCAGATCCTCTATTAAGCAAAACTTTTCAAACCACAGCTTCTGTTTAGTGTATTCCACTCTTGATTTGTGGTTGAATGATGTTGTTTGTCTTTGACTGATGAGTGTCTGAAGTGTTGAAAGTGAATGTGTGCTGAACAGTGTTGAAGGTCACACTTTTGAAAACTCATCCAGGATGCTAGCATGGAGTGTGTTCTTACATTACCATTCAGAATTGCGGGGTTGGTAAGATGTTTTGTTTTAGTATGCTGTTGGAAAGTTTTAAGCCAATGCAGCATTTATCAAAGAGAGAAAAAAAAAATTTGTGGGGAAAATAAAATAATATGGGTTTTATTTTTTAAAATGGAGAATGTATAAGTGTTTTCCAGTGCTGGGTTGTGGCTGGAAGGGCATTTGCTGCATAAAACATATGCCAGAGTAATTGGCGGTTCATTCCATTGTGGGGACCCCTGATAAATCCATGGGACAGTGAGTAAGGGAGTGTTTTGAAATGGAATTTGTGTTTGTGAAGGCAAGAACTGAATTTTCAGTAGTGATAATTTCAGTCTTATCACATACTTATTATTATATTTAGTGAATTTCTTTTAACATATTTATTTATTTGCTCATTCATTTATTTATTAATTCATTCATTCAATCAATTATTCATTCAATCAATCAATCAATCAATCAATTAATCATTCATTTTCTTTTCGGCTTAGTCCCTTTATTAATCTGGGGTTGCCATAGCGGAATGAACCGCCAACTTATTCAGCATATGTTTTACGCAGCGGATGCCCTTCCAGCTGCAACCCATTACTGGGAAACATTCATACACACATACACTTTGGACAATTTTAGCTTACCCAATTCAATTGTACCGCATGTCTTTGGACTGTCGGGGAAACTGGAGCACCCGGAGGAAACCCACGCGAATACAGGGAGAACATGCAAACTCCACACAGAAATGCCAACTGAACCAGCCGAGGCTCGAACCAGCGACCTTCTTGCTGTGAGGCGACAGCGCTACCCACTGCGCCGCATCAATCAATCAAACAATCAATCAATCAATCAATCAATCAATCATTAATAAATAGCATTTATTTAAAATAGTCTTTACTGTTGCTTTTCAACTATTTTTACTCTCAATACATTCAAAATCTGCATCTGTTTTTGCATTTTTGACCTGTTTCTGTTTCTTGGTCTGACTTATTATTTGAACTATTTTTTTTAATTAACCAATTAATTTATTAAAAAAAAAATTAAACATTGTGTATCTGACCAGAAACTTCTCATTAATGAGTGAATGTAAAAAGGATTAAGTATAAAAATTCATTTTGTTTTCGGCTTAGTCTCTTTATTAATCAGGGGTCGCCACAGCGGAATGAACCGTCAATTAATCCAGCATATGTTTTACGCAGCGGATGCCCTTTTAGCTGCAACCCAGTATTGGGAAACACCCATACACACTCACATTCACTATGGCCATTTTAGCTTGTTTAATTCACCTATAGCGCATGTCTTTGGACTGTGGGGGAAAGGGGAGCACCCGGAGGAAACCCACACGAACACGGGGAGAAAATGCTCCACACAGAAATGCCAACTGACCCAGCCGGGGCTCAAACCAGTGACCTTCTTGCTGTGAGGCGAAAGTGCTACCCACTGAGCCACCGTGCTGCCAAGTATAAAAACATTTCTAATATTATCATGCTTTTACATTGGTTGTTACTGCATATTTATTGACAAAGCAACATTAAATATATTTTACAAATGTTATTATTATGGTCATTATTATTATTTTCAACATAATAAAAATATTTTTAGCTGTATTTGAATTCTAATGACACATATTTTGCCCTGTATTAAAGCATTTGCAAAGTTTCATTCGCTTCTAAAAAATACGCTTTTATATACCCTTTTATGTTTTTTTAATCTATGTCCTATGAGTTAAAACTTGACCTGTAAACTGTTATGAGGGTTAATGTGCACTTGCAGTATAAAATGATTAATTACTTGCATTTAAAACTTTTAATTGCAATATACATTTTGTGTTGTGTTCTGTATGTCAGTTGATTTTCAGATGTAAGAACATCTAATAATACCAAGCATTTAAGGAGTTAAAAAAATCAGCTATTGCTTCAGCATTCTCAAGCTATTGGCAGGTTTATCTTCTGGTGAATTGCAGGCCCTAAGCAAAAACCTGTTCAGACAGTATTCATCCTTTAAATTAAAGCGTCTCAGTCAGGAGGACATTTTGTATTTTATTGGCCTTGTATTAGGGTCTCTTGCGCTCTGAAATGTACTTCAATCCAGAGTTAAGGAATCAGTTCACAGACTTTTATTAAATTGGCCTTTTATTGGGGTTTCTTGTTCTTAATTGTACTTTATATCAGAGTTAAGGAATCACTTCACAGTCTCGTTGGTTGTAGACGATCTGAAATCTATGGTTTCCTTCAGAGAGCTTTTCTTGCTGTTGGTCCAGTCTTTTGGGATATTAACTGCATCCATGTTGGCGCCCACAGTATTGTAAATAATTACCTCACATCTACATTTGACATCACAGAAAGCACTTGTAGACTGAGCACTATTGTTTTTCAGCTGCATGGGTCTCTGGTGAGCATCCACTCTGGTCTAGTCTCTATATTGTGTTTATAGAGCGAGTTACACCACTAGCCACTCTGTAACAACAATTAAAGTGCTGACACTCTGGCCCACTCCAAGCGCTCCATTCAATTAAAGCCTTTCCCATCACTGTCTCTCCTCTGCCTCTCGCTCATAAACCTCTGTCAAGATTCTTCATTTGCCCAGGCGGCTTGTGCTGACGGACTGGATCGGAGACTGTAAAATCATGACTTGTCATTTGTCACTGCTCTGTTTTTTGCTTCCATTCCTGCCGCCTCCGTGAGAAGAGCTCTCGAATCACGGCCCAAATGCGGCTCTTTTCATATGTCTGTGTGGGTTGTCAGGCCCCACGGGGTCAGATGGAGGACATGTTACCTGCCCAAAACAGCATGAGTTTTCTTGTAAAAGAATGATATATAAATGTTTTAATTTTTCAATGTAAATGTTTTAATTTTTCTGTTTGTTTGTTTTTTTATGGGAATGCTAGTCACGAGGGCATTAAATCTAATTAGGGCGTTCAATCTAATTAGGGCTTTTTTTTTGTAGCATTGTCATGTTAGTCGATTACCGGGATACAGTTTCCCATTAAAACAATATTTACGTAATTCCAGTCACATGCACTGTGCAAATGCAGACAAATCTCATTTAAATAAGCATTTAAAGGAAATTCCCTTGAAAGGTTGAAAAGTCATTTGATGTGATGCACTATACTGTATCATGCTAAAATATTATTGGATTTATTAACTGTTGCTTTAATTTTTTGTTATTAGATTATTTTTAATGTATTGCATTGGGGGAAGATCGTTCTGAAAGTTTTTTTTTTTTTTTTTTTTTTTTTTAAATCATTCCAATTTGATTAAATTACATGTGACATTTCTGAAGGTTGCTGCAGTCAGTAATGAGTAGGAAGTTTAAAGGCCTTTACTTTCGATGAATTCTGCTCATCCACAGGTCATGACTAGTCTCTCACAGAACATTATTTCAGTGTTTTCAGCTGCAAGGAACTACTTTACCTGTTTTGAAATGTGATGGTGGTCATTGTTATAAATGAAAACTACTGGTGGATGGATATTGCGGTTCTGATCTTGTGATTCCTTCTGCTGATGAAGATTTGGTCACCGCAGGGCATTCAGTCCAAATTCTTTTAAATGTTGTGACACTCTGTTGTATGCCGAGAGAAGATTTTTAACTTCTGAGCAACTGGTGTGGTGTTGAAACAATAGATTTTCTGCTTTATCTTGTTTTCTTATGTATTTGTCTCTCATAGACGACCAGCCTTTTTGGAGGACTTGAATGAGTTTGTGACACTGTAAAGATGCAATATTATAGAATTCACAGATTTGAAATTAACAACTTATTTTGCTATATTGCTATATCTTGAGGTGAAAAGTCATTGAAAATACTTTTTTTAATCTCAGTTCATTTTTTAACATCTGTAAATTACATGATTATTTTTTCATTCTCAAAAGCTAATTTTGCCATATCTCTTACAAAAGTGAATACTAATTTGCTGTGGAATTGCATGCCATGTCCTTTTACGTTTATTACAGTTTTTTATGTTACTTTATAAAGTAAAGGCAAACTCATATAAGCCATATAACACAATTACGTTTTTCACAGAAACATTTTTGAATTGTTTGGACTATAATGAGCAGACTGCTCATGTACATGCACACACGTGCACACACGCAATCACGCACGCACGCACGCACGCACGCACACACACACACACTTCTACGTACATTTGGCTATTTACTAAGTGAAACGTTTTGCTTCGGCAGCTCACTTTGTACGGTGTTGCAATTGTGATACACAGCGCTCTGTTTGAGTCCTGTGAAGCACAGTTCCACAAAAGAGATAAAAGCAATGTAAAATAAAAGTAAAACTATGTGGTTGTATAGTTTCTGTTACCTTTGCTTTTGGAAACACTACTGGTTGACTTTACATAGATCAGTGGTTTGCTGGTCTAGGGAATTTGTACAACAAGCCCTGTTTTCTTGTAAATGTGTACAAGAAGTAAGTTTATCTGAAAGGTGCAACAAAATTAACCCTAAGTAACGCATGTCAGATTCACAAATATGTAGACATCGCCCTCTAGTGAATTTGCCATCTGAAACGTGCAACGAAGTGTACCTGGATCAAAAAAATTTTTATGTCTAAAAAATATAGGCTAATGTTACCAATGAGACTCGGCTGTTAAATGTAGCAACAATGTAACAATTAAGTTTTACATTTCCTATTTGATTTATTCATATAAAATAAAAAAAGTAAATTCGTCATTAGTTAACCACTTTTTAAGGCTCAGTTTAATGCTACCTGACCTGAGACTGTGTTATAGACATTGTATTTCTGCAAATGTGCAGAAGGTCTCAGAAGAACCCTTATACCTTTCATTCATTCAGTCTCACAATTTTCTCTTATCTTTTCTGTAAATAGAAAGGAGGAGGTGTGCGGATACTTAAAGCTACTCTTAAAGTTACTCTATGCTTAGATGCCACTCCAGGCATAATCCTGTTGTCCGTTTCTCGCTAAGGAGTACAGGATCTATTTTACATTACCACTCCGCTACTATAAGAAATGGCAAAAGGGGCTGTATGCCCTTTATGTAATAAAAAACCTTAAGATAATTATGTTATTTTATCCATTTTGTCTCTGTAAGCCATAGGACAGATTAAGTATTTGATAAAAAGAGGACATACAATTAAACCTGTACAGTCGTGGCCAAAAGTTTTGAAAATGACACAAATATTAGTTTTTACAAAGTTTGCTGCTAAACTGCTTTTAGATTTTTGTTTCAGTTGTTTCTGTGATGTACTGAAATATAAATACAAGCACTTCATACATTTCAAAGGCTTTTATAGACAATTACATGACATTTATGCAAAGAGTCAGTATTTGCAGTGTTGGCCCTTCTTTTTCAGGACCTCTGCAATTCGACTGGGCATGCTCTCAATCAACTTCTTGGCCAAATCCTGACTGATAGCAACCCATTCTTTCATAATCACTTCTTGGAGTTTGTCAGAGTTAGTGGGTTTTTTGTTTGTCCACCTGCCACTTAAGGATTGACCACAAGTTCTCAATGGGATTAAGCTCTGGGGAGTTTCCAGGCCATGGACCCAAAATTTCAACGTTTTGGTCTCCGAGCCACTTAGACATCACTTTTGCCTTTTGGCACGGTGCTCCATCGTGCTGGAAAATGCATTGTTCTTCACCAAACTGTTGTTGGATTGTTAGAAAAAGTTGCTGTTGGCGGGTGTTTTGGTACTATTCTTTATTCATGGCTGTGTTTTTGGGCAAAATTGTGAGTGAGCCCACTCCCTTGGATGAGAATCAACCCCACACATGAATGGTCTCAGGATGCTTTACTGTTGGCATGACACAGGACTGATGGTAGCGCTCAACTTTTCTTCTCCGGACAAGCCTTTTTCCAGATGGCCCAAACAATCAGAAAGGGGCTTCATCTGAGAATATGACTTTGCCCCAGTCCTCAGCAGTCCATTCACCATACTTTATCAATCTGTCCCTGATGTTTTTTTATTGAGAGAAGTGGCTTCTTTGCTGCCCTTCTTGACACCAGGCCTTCTTCCAAAAGTCTTGCCTCACTATGCGTGCAGATACGCTCACACCTGCCTGCTGCCATTCCTGAGCAAGCGCTGCACTGGTGGCACTCCGATCCCGCAGCTGAATCCTCTTTAGGAGACGATCATGGCACTTGCTCAATTTTCTTGGACGCCCTGAAGTCTTCTTAACAAGAATTTAACCTCTTTCCTTGAAGTTCTTGATGATCCTATAAATAGTTGATTTAGGTGCAATCTTAGTAGCCACAATATCCTTGCCTATGAAGCCATTTTTATGCAACTCAATGATGGCTGCACTCGTTTCTTTGCAGGTCACCATGGTTAACAATGGAAGAACAATGATTTCAAGCATCACCCTCCTTTTGACATGTCAAGTCTGCCATTCTAACCCAATCAGCCTGACATAATGATCTCCAGCCTTGTGCTCGTCAACATTCTCACCTGAGTTAAGACGATTACTGAAATGATCTCAGCAGGTCCTTTAATGACGGCAATGAAATGCAGTGGAACGTTTTTTTTTTCAGAATTAAGTTAATTTTCATGGCAAAGAAGGACTATGCAATTCATCTGATCACTCTTCATAACATTCTGGAGTATATGCAAATTGCTATTATAAAAACTTAAGCATCAACTTTTCCAATTTCCAATATTTATATAATTCTCAACTTTTGGCCACGACTGTATATACAGTTAAGCCTATATATATTTGGGTATGAATAATTTCGGGCTTGACTGTATGTGTATGAATAACATTTTTTTCACAGGCACTAAGTGACCTTTAATATATTTAAACAGCAGTTCAGAAATGAGCATCTCTTGTATCTGATTAAGAATACTAGCTGTGAAGAAACCTTTCCAGCTCATTGTATTCCTTATAAAACATCACAGATAGACCAGACACAATCAATGCTAATCAATCTCTGACATGCAGAAAGATGAGCAGTGGCTTAAAACAGTTTAACTCAGTACATTGTTGTCTAAAACATAAATCTTTATTTTGTTGTGTGTAAAATTAAAGGGATAGTTCTCAGTAACTCTAGGTTTACTCACCCACGTGTGGTTTCAGACCTTTATGAGTTTCTTTTTTTCTGTTGAACACTAAGAAGATATTTTGAAGAAAACTGAAAACCTGTAACCACTGACTTAACAGAAAAAGAAAACAAATTCTAACAGGTTTGGATCAAGTAAAGGGCGAGTAAATGATGACAGAATTTTTTGGTGAACTATCCTTTTTAAGTGTAAAACTTAAAAGTAGTCTACTAATAACAACAACAACAACAAAAACAACTACTAAGTATTGAACATTAATGATTATTAATGTTGTATTGGTTTTTTTTTAATAAAAATAAACTGTTTTATTTACAGCATTTTTCAAAATATCTTCTTTTGTGTTCAGAAGAAAAAACTGAGTAGGTTTTGAACAAGTGAATGGTGAGTAAATGATGACAGAATTTCAGTTGTGGGTGAACTATCCCTGTATGTCTTCTATTCATTCATTCATTCATTCATTTTCAACCACTTTTCCGGGGCCGGGTCGCGGGGGCAGCAGTCTTAGGAGAGAAACCCCGACTTCTATATCCCCATACACTTCGTCCAGCTCCTCCAGGGGGATCCCGAGGCGTTCCCAGGGCAGCCGAGAGACATAGTCCCTCCAGCGTGTCCTGGGTCTTCCCCGAGGCCTCCTCCCGGTGGGACATACCTGGAACACGTCCCTAGGTAGGCATCCAGGAGGCATCCGAAACAGATGCCCGAGCCACCTCAGCTGACTTCTCTCTATTTGGAGGGGCAGCGGTTCTACTCCAAGCTCCTCCTGGGTGACAGAGCTCCTCATCCTATCTATAAGGGTGCGCCCTGCCACTCTGTGAAGGAAACTCATTTCGGCCGCTTGTATCAGAGATCTTGTCCTTTCGGTCATGACCCAAAGCTCATGACCATAGGTGAGAGTAGGAACGTAGATTGACCAGTAAATCGAGAGCTTTGCCTTTCGGCTCAGCTTCTTCTTTACCACAACGGACCGGTACATCGACCACATTACTGCTGCCGCTGCACCAATCTGCCTGGCAATCTCATGTTCTATCTTCCCTCACTTGTGAACAAAACCCCAAGATACTTGAACTCCTCCACCTGGGGTAAGGACTTTCCTCCAACCTGGAGATGGCAAACCACCTTTTTCCGGTGGAGCACCATGGCCTCGGACTTGGAGGTGCTGATTCTCATCCCAGCCGCGTCACACTCGGCAGCAAACCGCCCCAGTGCAAAAAATTATGAACAGAATTGGTGACAAAGGGCAGCCCTGCCAGAGTCCAACATGCACTGGAAACAAGTCTGACTTATTGCCATCAATGCGAACCAAACTCCTACTCTGTTCATACAGGGATGACACAGCCTTAAAAGAGCGCCTCTGACCCCATACTCCCAGAGAACCCTCCACAGAACGCCACGAGGGACACGGTCGAATGCCTTCTCCAAGTCCACAAAACACATGTAGACTGGTTGGGCATGCTCCCATGAACCCTCGAGCACTATGGTGAGGGTATAGAGCTGGTCCAGTGTACCATGGCCTTGACAAAAACCGCATTGTTCCTCCTGGATCATAGGTTCAACCATCGGCCGGATCCTCCTCTCCAGTACCCTGGCATAGACTTTCCCCGGGAGGCTGAGGAGTGTGATCCCCCTATAGTTGGAGCACACCCTCTAGTCCCCCTTCTTAAAAATGGGAACCACCACCCCAGTTTCCCAGTCCAGAGGTACGGTCCCCGACATCCATGCGATGTTGTAGAGACTTGTCATCCAAGACAGCCCCACAACATCCAGGGACCTAAGATACACAGGGTGAATCTCATCCATCCCCGCTGCTTTGCCACTGTGGAGCTTGCAAACTACCTCAGTGACCTCAGCTTGAGTGATGGGTGAGTCCACCCCTGTATCTTCAGTCTCTGCTTCCTCAATAAAAAAACATGTCGGTGGGGTTAAGGAGATCCTCAAAGTATTCCTTCCACCGTCCAACAACATCCTCAGTCAAGGTCAACAGCTCCCCACTTCCACTGTAAACAGTGTTGATGTGGAGCTGCTTTCTCCTCCTGAGGCGCCGGATGGTTTGCCAGAATTTTTTTTGGGGCCGACCGATAGTCTTCCTCCATAGTCTCCCCGAACTCTTCCCAGGCCTGTGTTTTTGCTTCCACAACCGCCTGGGCTGCTCCCCCTGCAGCTGGTGGGCCTGCAGGAGGATGGTCCCACTTCGCTCCTTCGGGCTAAGCCCGGCCGGGTTCCATGGGAAAATACCCGGCCACCAGGCACTGGCATACGAGCCCCAACCCCAGGCCTGGCTCCAGGGTGGGGCCCCGGCTGCGCCATACCGGGCGACGTCACGGTCCTCGATGTTGATTTACTCATAAGGGGTTTTTGAACCGCGCTTAGTCTGACCTGTCACCTAAGACTTTTTTGCCTTGGGAGACCCTACCAGGGGCATTAGCCCCCGACAACATAGCTCTTAGGATCACTCAGGCACTCAAACCCCTCCACCACAATAAGGTGGCGGTTCATGGATGAGTGTATGTCTTCTATCTTCAGAAAAACAAATCATTTATCTGGAATGATTTTTTTTGTGTGTGGAATTGACTAAACTGTCATGTGAGACATACTGTAGTGAAGACTAAAGTTGTTATTCACTGAAAATATTGTCTTCTGCATTTTCCACCGGTATACAAGCCAGAAAAGTTCTTGTGTGCATTTTGATTGGAAGTTTCAGCGGATAGCTACTTACATTTTATTCTGCTCCTCATACAAAGCTATCAGATGGCTTCACAAGGCTTGGAATATGGTGCATGAGTCATGTTGAACTATTTTTATGATGCTTCTCCACCTTTTTTGGAACTTGACAGTCCCTGTTCCTGTTCACTTTCATTTTATATTTAACTTGTTCGTTTTGAAACAACATGAATGTGAGTAGATGATAATGGCAAAATGTTCATTTTTGCCTGAACATTTCCTTCAATTAACTGGAGTCATGGAGTTTTAAACCGTTTGCTTTTTGACTGAAGAGGCTGCAGCCAGCAAGACGAAGGAGACTGAAGGAGACCAAAAAAAAAAACAGCTGGAGACATGGACCTTTTCTATAATAGTCATAATTAATATTGAAAACAGCACTAATTATTACTAATTCTTGCAGTTGGTTATTCTTATTTGTTTTTATTATTATCAGCCATATTAATAATAAACAATGATAAACAACTTTTTTTTCTGATCCATCTTTGACATCAATGAGTAATAGCCCCTTGTTAATGATTAGAAAGACAAAATAAATGCATTTTAGACAACAGTGTGCTGAATTCAACTGATTTAAGCCGCTGCTCCCCTGATTGCCTGTCAGCGATCGATTAGCATTGATTGTGCCTGTTCTATCTACGATGTTTCTTGAGGAATACAATGAGCTGGAAATGTCTCTTCACAGATAGTCTTTGTAATCAGAATGAAAACAATGGCCATTTCTGAATGCAACTTTCATTAATGCAATGACACAGTGTACTAATTTCAACAGCATGCTGATGAGTTTCACCTAAATTACTAAATGCTGCTGTTTGAACAAGTTAAAGGATACTTTGTGCTTTACTGTCAATATTCCTGTTCTTACTTCCTTTCATTTTATGTTTAATTTGTGCATTTTGAAACAATGTGAAGGTGAGTAAATGATTATGAAATGACAGAATTTTCACCTTTTTCTTGTCTTTTCCTTTTTTTAGCTGGATTTTTCATTTAATTGGCTATATAGTCAAGGGGTTTTAAATGTTAACACAAATTAAGATTTACTAATTATTATTATTATTATTATTATTATTATTATTATTATTATTATTATTACCAGCAATAATATAATAAAATACCACTAATTATTACTGATTCTGACAACTCTATTTTAAATCTATTCTAAGAAACTAAACATCGATCTCTAACATTAATGCAATTCAATTCAAGTTTACATGTAAAGCACTTTTCACAATAATTATTATTCCAAAGCAGCTTCACAAAAAGTGCACATCATTACATTACAGTAAAAAATGGAAAAGGTTAAAGAGTTGGGAGTATATAAACTTAGCTACCCTGTCTTTTCAAAAGAATTAATATTTACATTTAATAATAATACATGATCAATGATGAGTGTATTTGTGTATTAAGTGTTTGTTAGCCTCAAAGTTCTCAGATAGTTGGCATCATCTCTTCAAGTCCTCATTGGGTTGCATCTTTTCACAGGTCTTGGATTAATGAGTAGTAGCCCTTACTTAATGGTAAAAAAGACACAAATAGTTTTAAACCGTTTGCGTTTTGACTGAACAGTGCAGCCAGCAAGACTGAAGAACAGATCTGTTATTATTATTATTATTATTATTATTATTAGTAGTAGTAGTAGTAGTAGTAGTAGTAGTAGTATTATACATCAGTGTTTAGTAGCACGTAATTAACTTAAAAAAAAACATAAAAATGCTAAGTTTTCAAACATTTGGACTGAACAGGCTGCAGCCAGCAAGACGAAGGATATTGAAGGAGACAGGAAAAAAAGGCAGCGTGAGACATAGATAGAGCTAAAAGTGAAGAAGGGACCCAAGTGCCTGTGGCAGCCATTGACCTTAAGGTCAACATGGTAGCAGGTCCAGAGTTTTGACAGGATCAGCCAACTGTGGTGAGATGAACGTGCCTGCCGGCGCTCCATGAAGCCAGTCAATGTGCGTTAGTCTAATAAACTGCATACTATCCCTTGCGTGTCTGTTTTATACACATCTGGCCAATCTCGCGGCCTGACTGATGCTTGGAGATGCTGAAGCCTTCATTGGGACCTGCCTTTTTACATTACAATGTTTGCCCTCTGAGTAACACTGCTAAACAGCTCACCCTCAAAAGCTCTGTCACCAAACATTAGAGAAAACTCCTCCTCCTGGCAAGACTTGAGCACTGATTGGACGCCACCGAATCTGATGACTTGGTGAGAAACACGTCTGACCTGGACGTGACCCTCTCAGAAGTGCATCACAGTGTGCATCCATACGTGTTAATTTCTGACAGAGACATACATCTCAGTGCATTTAATAATTTTTGTTAAAAATAATAAAGTTATAAATTTATAACTTTTGTTATTTTGGTCATTTGTTAATATATAATAGTATTATTAACTAGTTTGAGGAAAGTAACATGAACATCTGAAACTGAATTATTTTAATATTTGTAATTATATTTAATGTATTTATATAAAAAATATTTTAATAAACATTTCCCAAGAGAAGGTGTGTGTGTGTGTGTGTGT
>CAIGQW010054109.1:19149565-19163681 GCA_903798125.1 Danio choprae | reverse complement strand
AATAGTATTATTATTATTAATAATAATAATAATAATAATAATAATAATTATTATTATTATTATTATTATTATTATTATTATTATTATTATTATTATTGATAATAGTAGTAGTAGTAATAATAATAATAATAATAATAATAATAATAATAATAATAATAATAATAATACATATATATATGCTACTCTGGTGAATGTTTACATTTTGTCTATTTAAAAACTGCTTGTCAGGATTTTTTTTCCAATTGATATGAATATAGTTCAATATAGCTGTTTTTCTGTACAGTAATCTGTGAGAAGCATCTGGTGCCTTCTGAAACAAGTCCATCTGTGTTGGAAGGATTTTTGTTTGTTTGTTTGTTTGTTTGTTTGTTTGTTTGTTTGTTTGTTTTACTTGATGAATTGCTACATGGCACAATAGACATTAATATGGGACCCAAACAGTTTGACGTTCAGAGTTGACTTGCTTGGTTAAACGTGTGGCTTCTGTCAGCAACACCGGGTATTCCCCACTGAATATTACATTCTCACACTCGACTAATGATCTTGAACCATAAACCAGAAGCAATTAGTGCTGATATTATCTGTATTATTAGTTGTAGTATTACTAATATTTCCCTGAAATCATGCTAGATGGGTAAATGTGTACCATATTCAAATGTGATCCTCCTCGTTGCTTTGGTTTGACATCTTTGATGTGTTCGGATCATGGTCACGCATAAACCCTCTGAAGAATACCTTTTTTTCCTGTCAGTAGTTTCTGTGAAACTTCTGGAGAATATGGTTAGGCGAGGAACGAGAGCTCATAATGAAACAGAAGAGGAGAGATGAAAGCCCCCTATGTGGAATTTCAAAAAAAACAAACTCCCACTCAAATCGTGTAAATGAAAGTTTTTCTGAGAACAGTGTCTTTGATGGACAGTTTCATGATTGATATTGTGCGTGTTTCAGTCACAATTACAGCTTCCTGGTAATACATTCACTTCACTTATCTGATTCAGAGATGGCACAATTGTTGAAAACGAAGGCAATGGTATATTCAAATGTGAGCCCTTATTTGTTTGGGCATGACAAAAAATACATTTTACCACCCTTTGTCAGTTCATTTGCTTTACTTGCTTTAGCTTTCAAATTATAAACAGGCATGTGACTTATTGAACAAACTTAGAGTTTTAACAAAAAGGGAAAGCCCTATCGTACCTATGGGATAGTACAATAAAATTAAAAGAGATTTAATTAAAAAAGGCTAAATGAAGTCAGAAAAAAACTGTTTAAAAGATTTGTAACTTTTGCCGACAAATATATTTAAAAAGACTACAGTAAAATGTTTTATGAGATTTCACAGTCAAATGCAGTCAATGTTTGATTGACAAAAGTGGCCATCTGAGTGACATCACACTCTAAATAAGTTTCTTTTTTTAATTATTAGTAATGTACATTAGGTTACTTTTTCTGTTACACTTTCTATCTAGTTAATGGTTATTGTATCATTCAGTGACACGTGTTGCCCTGATGGCGATTTTCATTTGTTTGTTTGATATTTGTTATGTAGCAGTACATTTCAATACACAGCTTTGTTCTGGCTGACTGTGGTAGTAAACAGATAAAACTGGTGTGTAGTAATTTAGTGTAATGTAATTTAATGTTAAATATTGTCAAATGCAGGCATAATATCATGAGAATTACATTGGGGGAACATTTGTTTAGCATCTTATTAGTACACTTGCTTCCCATGTAGTACACTGGGTCAGTTTGATTCAGGGCGAGAAGAATTACACCCGTATGGAAGTGAGGTTAAAGAGGATGGATGAGGGGGTTAATAAAAAGGACACCTAGTAGAGGCTGTGTACAAGTCTCACCTCAAAGGGTTTGATTTTTTTTTTTTTTTTTTTTTTCTCATCATCCACGCTTTCCATTCTGGAAACCAACACTGGATTAGTACTGTACATTACATTGTGATGTATTGTATAGGCTGAGTGTAATAGTGCCTGTCTAGTAGGAGAAGTAGTGTGAGTAAACCTCATTCCCTTGGCCTCAAGAAGCATGCTAGTGGCAGATTTTAGTCGGTCCTGTGTTTATCTTGCTAGCATGGTCATCTGATTTTCACTGAATTGAATCTCACTCTAAGTGGGGAGAGTTGAACCAGAGGGGTTACATACACTATACCCCCCCCCCCCCCCCCCCACCCCGTTTCCCCAAAAACACACACACACCAATGAAGGACCTTAGTTGAAGGAATCCACCTGACCTTATAGGCTGTCAGGTTGTTAAGAATAATCAGTTTTAGATTGTGTGTGTGAGCGTGCCAGTGATTACGAAACTGTTCTAGTTCTGCAGAGAGTCCAGTGAAAGCATTTCCTCTCTGACTCAAAGGGAAACGAATATCACCTAAATTGATTCTTTTGTTTCGTGTTGTTTGCAGAGCTTGACATTTGATTACTGAAGGAATGTTCGCTCTCTATTATCTGAACTTTTCCACCCCAGTGTATTTTATATTCAAAACGTACACGAACTCAAACAGCAGAATGCGCTTCATCAGTGGAACATCTTGAATCTGAAGTTTAAAATAACTTATCTTAACCTATTTTCAAAAATCGGGCGCCCAGATTTGCTTGAGTGAGATTGTTTTCTAATGTGTATGGAAGGAGATAGTCGCATTACTCTGTGCCCGATTGCCTTTCATTGTGTGAGTGCATCACAGTCATTAAAAAGATGACAATTACTATGTCTCGCTGACTTTGACTGTGGTATGGATGAGTGAAGCTGACCCATCGTAACAAGGGGCGGCAGACGCAAACCTTTTTTTTGCCAATTGAATTTCTTCGTCCTCTGATGCCAGCTGACCCGCGGCCCAAGAGGCCAAAGGAAGACATCTTACCCGTTTGGTCAGATGGATAGAGGTGGATAGAGGACCTTCTCTTTTTGTAGCGCTGGGATTTTCCCTCAGTGCTGTACAATCGCGAGTCCCCCCCCCCCGTCCGCCCTCTTGGTTTGAAATGCAAAGTTAACAGATTTACCCAGGCCCTCGAGCCCTGCACGCTAGCTCCTAATCTATTCTAATGTGTCAAAGAGCCTTTCCTTGGAGTTACAGAGAAATTTCACACTCTGGTTGTTTGTAAAAGTCATACTGAATCATAAGTTTTAGGGGGAAAGTAAGTTAAGTCTTGAGTCAGTGGCTACTGTTTCACTTTTCACTTGCTTCTTCACAAATGTATGGTTTGTAAATTGAAGGTATAGTCCACCCAAAAATGAAAACATACTATTTACACTCCCTAAAATTGTTCCAAACCTTTTTTTTTTCTGTTGAACACAAAAGAGAATATTTTGAAGAAAGCTGAAAAAATAGGAAAAAATATATACAATTGTTAAATTATTACCTTTCTTCAAAATATCTTCTTTTGTGTTCAGCAGAGGAAAGTAAGTGAAACAGGTTTTGTAGCAAGTGAAAGGTGAGTAAATGGTCACTGAATTTCAGTTTTGTGTGAACTATCCCTTTAATGTGTAATATCCTTATGGCCATGCATTAAGGTTGGATTACATGTCTTATGGTCTGCTTTTGACACTTTTATGTAAAGCATTTAGGTCATGATAAAATCCAGTTGCTTAGTCTTCACACTTTTAACACTTTCTTGCCCCTAAGTTGTTTGCCCTTAGAACACAAAATAAAATATTCGAAATCGTTCAACTTTTTTGTTGTTTTCATTCTAGTGCTGTCACAATATTCATTTTTCACTACACGTTTTTTATTCTTTTTATTTTTTAGGATACAACAAATGGATTCTTTGTGATCCAGACTATTCAAAGATTCATTGGGTTTTGCCAGTGTCCTTCAAAGCATGCAGGGTCTGAATTGGGACAGAACATTATATTTTGACACCAGGGCCTAACATTGCCTTAGTAGATGATGAAACTACAACCCCAGTCATTTGTTAATTCTCTTTAAATTGTATTTAATTGGCAAAGTACAATAACATAATTTTGAGTGTTTTCACAGACAAACCTAAACATATTTTGTAGGGGTGTGATGAGACACACCCCATGAGATGAGATGAGACATGGGTCTAAGTCACAAGAACAAAACAAGACAAATTTTTTTTGAATTTAAACAAACTCTCAATGCTAAAATACATATTGAAAAATGTCTTTTATCCAACTGAAAAATGACAAGATGTAGGTGCATTTTGAAATCAGCTTAAAATTGAAAGTTTATTCATTCATTCCGTCAGCTTAGCCCCTTATTTATCAGGGGTCACCACAGCAGAATGAACCGGCAACTATTCCAGAGTATGTTTTATGCAGCAGATGCCCTTCCAGCCACAACCCAGTACTGGGAAACACCCATACACTCTCACATTCACACACACACACACACACACACACACACACACACACACACACACACACACACACACACACACACACTCACACACACACACACACACACACACACACACACACACACACACACACACACACACAGACACACACACACACCTGTTCACCTGTAGCACATGTCTTTGGACTGTGGGTGAGACATGGGGAGATCATGCAAACCTCACACAGAAATGCCAAGTGGCCCAGCCAGGACTCGAACCAGTGACCTTCTTGCTGTGAGGCGACAGTGCTTAACACTGATCCACCGTGCCGCCTGAAGTTTTTTTTAATGAAATTATACTTTTATTTTAATACATTATGTGTAATAATAAGCTTGTAAACACTGCAAAATGTTTCCCCGCAAACTCATCTTGCATTAAAAATCAATGATTAACTATAATCAAAGTCTTTAGTCTTAAGACTCCATTCATTCATTCATGCATTCATTCAGTTTCTTTTTGGCTTCGTCCCTTTATTAATCAGGGGTCGCCACAGTGGAATAAACCGACAACTTATCCAGCACATGTTTTACACAGCAGATGTACACAGCAACCCATCACTGAGAAACATCCATACACACTCATTCACACACATACACTACAGACAATTTAGCTTACCCAATTCACCTATAGCGCCTCTTTGGACTTGTGGGGGAAACCGGAGCACCCGGAGGAAACCCACGCAAACACATGGACAACATGCAAACTCCACACAGAAATGCCAACCGACCCAGCCGAGGCTCGAACCAACGACTTTCTTGCTGTGAGGTGACAGCGCTACCCACTGCGCCACCGCACCACCTAGTCTTCAAACTAAAAACTAAAATAAAATCTTTACATCTTCTTGCAAGCATAAAAGATGGTAGTGTACTACAAAGAACAGCCTAAGATATTTTTATTGATATAAAGCATCTCCTACTTTAGTGCTCACTGATGGGACATTTACTCGCATACCTGAACATACATTCTAATATGCACACAGCCAGTTCAAAGAGTGATTAAAGGAATGTGGAAAATGCAAATTGCAAAATACAATTTTTACATTTTAATGCAAAACCAAAAAAACGCAATATCCATATGTGTATTGAACTGTGGAGGTTGTACCGAATGGTTCAATAATATACAGAGTAAAAGAATATACCTAGTAGGCACCTTTCTTTTTTTAGTAGAACATAAAAAAATATTTTTAGCTGAGTTTGTGGTCCTTGTTTATTCATGTAATGGCAGTCAATGGCAACTGTTTTATTTAATTTTTTATTAAAATAAAATGGATGAATGGCCCACATTTTTTCCCCAAACCACTGCCCACTGGTAAGTGGAGCAAAATGTTAGTTTTAGGCTGTGTGTGACACCCCAGTTCATATACTGAAGGTCAGTAGGGTCCAGTGGTGAGTTGGACCCCATTAACTTGTATGAATGTACATGTATGTATAAAGTGTGGAGTTAGGGTTCATTTTTATAAACATATAAGTTCACGAATGTATACGTTCTAGTCATGCATCATGACAATACAACTGAGATTGTCTCAGTTGGGCCACTTTGCATAATTTTAGATGTTGATTTTAACACACGGTTGAAAGATTCTGATCACCCGGAAGCTGTGAACAGATGTGCCTTTTCCACGCTTTCATGGGCACATTGACATAGTTTAATACTTCCGTAAAACAGAACTTTCTTAATTTGTTTGCACAAGGAAATCTGTGATGTGCCATTTCATAGCAAATTTTCTCTTACCCACGATTTCACCCTCAAATAAAGGAGCGATTTCCTCTCCTCTAATCTAATGGGTGTAAAATTGGCCATGACAATATAATTATTTTTAGGGTCCTATTTGCATTTCTAGCCCTCTGCTAAGTAAATGTTAGGGTTTAAGGTCTTTATAGATAAATTAATAATATCAAGTATTTAAAATAGCATGAAACATTTAAATTGAGTAATTTCACTTCCTGAAGGGCACGTTTAGGCTATTTTACATTTGCATGCAGACAGATACATCAGCTCTAATCGCTCAGACGGAAATTGTAGTTAAGAGTGTGAAATATTTCATGGGGACTTTTCCTAGTCTTTCTCACTTTTGTGTTGTGAAGCCTGAGGTATTATTGCTAAGATAAAAAAAAATCATCTTTAATTTTTCCTCACTTCTCAAGCACATTAGGATGAGTCAAATACAGTTTGTCCTTTATTTACACAGTTATATGCATGATGATTTTTTGTTTCTGTTAAACCAAGGACAGACAGTTTTTTCCCTCCTGCTGTTGAATGTAAAGATGAAACATGACCAAGAGCTTGAGTTACCATTCATCTTCATTTGCTCGGTTAAATGAATAAAGCTATGTGATTATTTACCTTGATTGGTCATCACACTCACTGTCACACAAACCCCCTCCCTGACTTTGAGTTCTTATAACAGCCCATATCAATGTCTTTTAAAGCAGAAACCTCTGCTTCAGGCATTTTGGTTCATTCTCCTCGTCATGTGATTGAGACGGTAATTGATTTCTTATTCTCAGGCTTAAGGCAGTAACCTAAAAAGAAAAGCATAGGTTAATGACAGCTAGTTTGTAGGTCATTAGAGAATTTAACACTGATGATCTATTTGAAACAGACTTTGTTATTAGACTTTGTGTTGTAATATGTAATTGTGGCACATTCACCTTGGAGGAGTCATTTACTTCTGCCCTCTATACAGTATGCACAGATGGTAATAAAGTATGCTATCAGACATTTTTTTTCTTCTATGAGGTACTTTTAGACAGTGTTTGAGGTTAATGTAGGTTCAAAACTGTAAAACTCAATAAGCTGGATGAATTTGGCATTTACGTTTTTTGTTTTTTTTTCAAAATACAAATGTATTCAATCTTTCCTTCAACCAAATTTTAATTATACTTTTATTCTCATTCATTTTTTTTTAAGTGATAGCAAACACCAAACATTAAAGGGACAGTTCCCCCCAAAATGTGGAGGTTGTACCGAATGGTTCAATAATATACAGAGTAAAAGAGTATACCTAGTAGGCACCTTTCTTTTGTCAGTAGAACATAAAAAAATATTTTTAGCTGAGTTTGTGGTCTTTGTTTATTCATTTTTTCCCCAAACCACTGCCCACTGGTAAGTGGAGCAAAATGTTAGTTTTAGGCTGTGTGTGACACCCCAGTTCATATACTTAAGGTCAGTAGGGTTCAGTGGTGAGTTGGACCCCATTAACTTGTATGAATGTACATGTATGTATAAAGTATGGAGTTAGGGTTCATTTTTATAAACATAAGTTAAAAATGAATATTCTGTCATCATACTAACCCACTACTTGCTCCATCCATGTTGAATAAACAGCTGAAACTGGTTTGAAATCAGTAAAGAAGGTTAGTAAATGATGAATTTAAATTTTTTAGTCATGGTCTTTTAAGCCATACATTTTATCAGTGGGTTTGCTCTTAATGTAAGCAAATAAAAAAAAAAAAAGTTCTGTTTCAGTTTCCACAGCATCTAAAATATTACATTTGTCAGATGCTGTTTAGAGAACTCATGTTAAATTCATTGCAGAAACAACTTTGTGTTTTTGTGATGTGCAAGTTGAGCAGAAAAAAAAATACAATATACCATTAGTCCGATTGGTCTACACAGCTCTTTGAATGATGAGAATTGTAAAGATGGCTGCAAGATTTTCTTTTTGCTGAAATTGTGATCCTTGGTGTTTCATATGATGCAAATCAATGATAATCATCCCTTTTACAGTAAACATAATAATAATATAATAAAACATAATCATTCTAATCAAAGTTACTGCCCGTGACTCCAGGCCTTGTGAAGCAAAATGACAGATCTGTGCAAAAATGAATATTATTTGCAACATCATTATCTTTAATGCACAGCCTAGGCAAATGGTCCTGAGAAAGTTTCAAATTCATACACACAGACGCAAACTCATCCGTTAGTTGATGCTTAAAATTTTAAATTAAAGAAAAAAAGTCTCCAACGTATTGGACTGCCTTAGTGTAAGTACAGTACATTGACAGTAGATTTTGATGTAAACTGCAGTAACCCTTTAGGTTACAGTAGAAAGATGTTTTACAACTTTATTTGACAGCATTTTCAATTGGAATTACATTAGTTTTTCCTTAGAAAAGTACATGACAGCATCTATCAGCGCATTTGTAGAACCAGTTGGTATTGCCCCAAGATTCTTGGGTTAAAAACATCTTTCTGACCCACTTACTTGCAAGCCGCCCTAACCATGAAACCCATCTAAAATGCATGATGCAACAGCGCCTTTCCCTGCATAACCAAACACTTCCTGTCTGAATTCATGGAGAGATGGGCATCACCACTAGATTAAAACATTTTTATAGGCACATTCACTTCACAGACGTGTTTAAAACGTGCAGTTCTGCTCGAGGCAATGATGTGCTATCACGAAGTGTATTACTGAATGTTTCATCATGAAATTAGAGTCTCTTTGGTCTTCATTTAGCTGGTTAGTTATGACAGAACAGCCTTCTATAGATGAATCAAATCAGCCAAATATTATAGAATGGAAGTATCTCTTTGGTCTTTTAATTCAATCAGACAAAAGCACCAAATGCTCTACAGCTAGGATTTATTTTGATCTTTGATGGTTGTCGCCGGGATTGAGCTTAGTTCAATTTTCCATAATCGTTTTACATCTGTAGAAATGGAGCCTCTCCTCAGGCTCTGTGACACTGAATAGACTGAATGGCCTCGGGAAATTGTTGGACACAGAATACGCTTCTCTGTGTTGAGCTTACCACCTACAGTAGGAATCCAAGGACACAAATATTTCAGATTTAGCCAGTGTCCCATGCGGCCCGCTAGCATCAGCACAATTGTCGCTACCCTGGTCAGGCTGCCCATCACTTATCTCTCTCTCTCTCTCTCTCTCTCTCTCTCTCTCTCTCTCTCTCTCTCCCCCTCTCTCTCACCCCACCAAAACAATTTATATCCCGCCATTGACTGTAAATCTCAAAGCTTTATTAGCCATAGTTTATGAGTGGATGTGATCTGGGCACGACCAACTGATGGTTGTTGCACTTGCCCTGTGGATCGATCTGTCGTAGACAGCCTGTATAATTACTGTGAGATGTGGATGATTAAATTGTGGTGCTATGAAGGTTCTGCGCCCCCTGATGTACACCCCTGTAGGGCCCCCTCTCATTCTAATGTGCTTGTTCCATTATTAACAAACTGTTAGCCAGTTGACGAGTTTTGGGTATTATCAAAGGTTTGCAATGTTGATGTCGGTCAAGGTTTGGCCAAATTTGAGAAATTAACTTGAAATTTGAATTAGTCATGCCTTACAAGCTGAATTGGAATTGATTTGGAAGTGGAGCTAGTAAAATATAAATAACATATAATGGCATTCTGGGATATTATCTGTGAAATCTCATTAATCCACTCTGGTAAATAAGATATTTTGTTCTCTATAAATAGGCTATATGTTTTGTCTGTAAAGCAAGAGTAATGACACTTAAATCAATCACACTTTTTTAAAAATTAATTGATTGAGAGCCATGTAAAGTTACTATTTGGGGTCGATGAATGATAGATAAGTGCTAGCATGTGCTGCCTGATGTACTGTTGCCTCATTACAGACAAGCTGTTATTGGTATGTTAATCATGGACAGCGTGATTTACATCACCATATTCTGTGGATTTAAAAATAATTAAATAAAATCTGCAACTAAGCCACTTATTAAATTTTAGTGAACCAAGGCTCTCCTTGTTGAGTAACATTGAGTCAATTATTGGGGCAGTCCTTTCTGTTACTTCTTCAGACTTCAAGATTGTTGTTTCTTTCTTTGAATATCGGAGCTGTGGTGAAGAAACATTTGAGAAATTGATTCTGCGTAGACTGAGATTTTCAAAATGCATCACGATTCTCTCTTGAATCGATTCTGTCATGTATGTGGGATTTACGTCACAAGATTTATGTAAATACAGCTCACTATGAACACTCTTGTAATTACCTTAAACCTGTCCTAAGTTTATTAATGATTATTTCAGTTTCCAGTTGTATATATAAGGAATTGAATGGCAAGTATGGCTGTTTGTAAAGCATACGGCACCATCTGCTGTTAAAAACTAAGCCCAGAATCAATTCAGGAGAGAATGGTGATACATTTTAAAAATCTATGCAGAATCGATTTCTTGAACGATTATTTCCCACAGCTCTATTGAATATATTTTTAAAAACCTCAGAAATAGATTATCTGCAATAGACAAATGTTTAGTTAAACTATTCATTCATTTATTCATTCATTTATATTTGAACTCTGCATTCAAATCTAATTTATAGTTAAACTGAAATCAAATGAATAGCACACAACTCCTTTACCCGTCATGTATAAATCTTAAACATTGTTCATTGTTCTACTTAATTTAGAATTTAATATTTATTTCTTCCAGAATTCTGCCAGTCCTGCTGCATCAGGCTCTAATGCTCCTGTTACAGGCTATCGGCGCATGGTGATCCCAACCCAACCACCTCTAACCGCCACCAAGAAATCCACTCCAAAACCACAGGTGGCTCCAAACGTCACTCCACCAGCTTCATCTTCTCCAAGACCTCAATATCAACCCGCTCTCCAGCCTGTCCCAGCGTCCTACACCACCGCCTCCACACCGAGCCAGCCCACCTTCAATGTTCAGGTCAGGGCCGCTCAACCTGCTCCGCAGCAGCAGCCGGTGCGTGGTCCAGGACAGGTACAGTACATGCCGGCTCAACCCAGAGCGCCTGACTTCGCATATGGGCCTCCACAACCTGGATTCTGCCCTGCTCCATCTGGAGGCTACCAGGACCAGCACTATGGTGGAGCTCCTGGTTATGGAGGTCAGAACACATGGAGGGCTGAACCAAGCCATCACCCCGCTCCGACACCCAGCCAAGGGTACCAGCCCGCTCCTCCGAAAAAAACTTACATCACTGACCCTCCTGCCAGCCTGGCACCCTTCGGTGGGCCTTCCGCTCCTCATAAGGTAAGGGCATCATTTATGTTTTGCATTACAGTAGATCAAACAGAAACAGCTGGAGGAGGGAATCCATGAAAAGAGGAATTAGAAAAGCCTTCAGACCCTTAATCAGTTCTCCTATTTTATTGAATCTGTGAAATTAGGTTCTCTGCATTACATGTGTTCTAAAGCACAGAGAGTCAAATTGAACTCTTTTAAAATGGCATGCAGACTCTGTGTCACAGAAAGGACAAGATTCTTTAAAGGACAGAATTCACTGTTGGCTTCTACCTGTGAATAGCTAAATAACTGTCATATTTTCTAGATTAAAAATATGCATGGATCATTGTTCAAGTTGTGAGTCTGTGGGCTAGATGGAACACAAATCCAAAGAAGTTAATATAAAAAAGTACAAAAGGTGATTAAAAAATAATAATAATATAGCAATAATAAAAGTACTTAAAAGTTTGTTAATAATCTCAAAAATGGCCCCCAATCTTTTAATTCATTCTTTTAGAGAAATGTAACTATCAGCAAACAATGTCAAGTTGAAACAACAACCAAACCGAAAATACTATAAATATAGTATTATACAATAGACCCTTTTCACAAGTTGGTGATGACACATTTAATGGTCATCAGCATCATAAATCCTTTTTAGAAACATATGTACATTTATAAAGCTTATACTTTGTATTATATCATGTTTGCATCAAATTACAAAAAAAAAGTTGTTAGCGCTTATGCTTGCTTATGTTTCTAATGGCATTTTTTTAAATTAATTAAGTTTTTTTTTGTTATTTGAGCAAATCTTCTTAAGGGTCTATAACAATAGCATACAAGAAAACAGAAAATTACAAAAAGTATGTCCAAAGTGAATCAAGCAATCAAATGTTAAAACATACACATTTTTCTTACCATAAATTAAATATACACTTATTCTGAGCATTCAGTTAACACTGTTTATGTCATGACTTAACTGAGTATATTTGAGTGAAAACATGTCCTATGGAAATTTAGACTGTTTTTTGGTGAAGATAGTTAACCCAAAAACATACAAATCTGTCATAATTCACTAATTCTCCACTTGTTTCTGTCACGCTCGGGTTGAAGGACATGAAGGCACGAGATGAAATGAAACACAAATTTATTAACAACATTTATGACAAACACAGGCAATGGGAGAAACAGGAAACTCTGGGAGGACATGGGGTGACCACAACATGAATCAACGACACGTAGACAATACACCGACGCATAAACACTACAATACCGGACAACAAATGAAACAAACTGAGGGGTATAAGTACAAGAGGGCTAATGGGACTAATGATACACAGGGGAGGAACACAGGTGATACAAATGAACATTCACAAACGGCGGGAAACAGAACAAAGGAATCACATGACAATAACAAACGCACATGGAACACAACAACAGAAACAAACACCTGACAGTTCCAAATTGGTTTGAGTTTCTTCTGTTAATACAAAAGAATATATTTTGAAGAATTTTTCCAGTCTTCTTTGTATTCTTCGAATTCTTCTTCATATTCTTCTTCTTTGTATTCTTCTTCTTATTATTATTATTATTATTATTATTTTTTATTAACTCTATCTTTAAGCACATATCCCACATCATGAAGGGTAAAGTAGCCTGTACTTGACTGTTTCACTTGTCCTTGGAGCCACTACAATTGCACATTCAATTCGGTTAACCACATTTATTTTTCTCTCTGTACCCCATTGCATTGGCCTGTATATGGGAGTGTAGGATTTGCCAAAAACTGTAACTTGGTTTTAGGAATGGTTTAATGGTCAGATGAAACCAAAATAGTCCTATTTAGATGTTATGTTTTGATGTTAGATGATGTGTGTTTGTCATATTCAACATCATATTCATTTATTTGTTTATTTTTGTTTTTTTATTGAAATAGGACCAGTTATGTTCTTCAAATGCATTATAAGGGTGTAAGGTCAGAGCAGCGATTAAGGATCTGAATGTTTTTGGGAGACGGAAATGTTTTAGAAATCTCTAAATATTCTGATCATTTTTCTGCAATAGGAAAGGTACACAAACGCACAGCTATCTTTATTCTGTACACGTTGAAAAATTCATGAAAATGCTTTGAAAGTGTGTGTCTGTGTGTGTTGTTTGTGTGTGTATGTATGAATAATACATTTGTGGTAATTAATTATCTGTGTTCGTGTCCTGTGATTGTATGTTTAAACTTGTAGCTTGTGTATTTTATGATTTATTGATTGTGCATTAGAGAGCGAGAGCGTTTTCAAAGGCTGGTTAGCATACAAAACATGCTCGTATTTAAAATTAAACCTTGAATCTTTGCTCAGTCATAACAGCTCATTTAGAGAAACAGCTTGTGTTAGTGTCACAGAAACCCACCAAGAACTCGCTTTCGCATTTTACAAAGATGTGTGTGTATGTGTGTTAAAGACTTTGAGTGAGTGTAAGTGGCTTATAAGCTGTACAGTGTATATGTGTACACTTCTTTGCTTGGTGTTTATGATTTAATTGCTTCAGATGGCAATACAACAGGGAGTTTCTTTGCATCCTTTATTGAAATCTTCAGAATAAACAGTTATTTTAACCTTTATGAATTGTTAATGCTGCTTCTCTGTAGGGCTTTACACTTTCTGACTCTATTTGTCTGAATAAAAGCAGAATGTTTATCGTATCTTACCTCACACATTCACGCTTCTCTCACTCTTTTTTCTTTCTCTCTCTCTCTCTCTCTCTCTCTCTCTCTCTCTCTCTCTCTCTCT
>CAIGQW010054109.1:19057872-19076914 GCA_903798125.1 Danio choprae | reverse complement strand
AGTGTGTGTGTGTGTGTGTGTGTGTGTGTGTGTGTGTGTGTGTGCGCGTGCGTGCCTGCGTGTGTGTGTGGCTGGTTGTTGAAATAAAGTTGGTTTTTAACTTAGGAAAACTTAGGAAACCAGAAGACAAGAAGTTAACATGTTATTATCATTAATTCAAATGTATTATATTAAATATGTTTTGTATTATTACTGTTGTTATTATTACAACTTACTATGATGATACACATTGCAATGTTGTTTATGAGCCATTATACTTGAATTTCACACACTGACTATATCCTTATACTGCATTGTAATACAGGTTTCGTAGGAAGTGTTACCATTTTATAGTTTACTGTGATTTCGACAGTAACTTTAGGTGTAAGTTCACCCAAAAATGTAAATTATGTTATTACTTCCCCTCATGTCTTTCCAAACCCATGAAACATGATATTTCAGATTAAATCGCAGAGCTCCCTCATCCTCCAAAGGTAGCATCAGTCCCAACATGTCCAAAACAATACCAAAAACATACCTCATATCTTATAACAGACCATATGCCTTCAGTGGTTCAATTAGAATATTACAAATTTACTTTGTGCACACATAAAAAATGCACTGTTTACTTTATGTATATTGTATTCCCCCACATGACTTCCTCTGTTTGAAACAAAGCACAGGCACATCCAAGGAATACGTCATAGGTGTGAGCAAGTGCAACACCCATAAAAAACAGATGGCTCTAGTGAACATCCACTGACACTACACTGAGGTAAAGAGACTGCTAAATAAAGCAATAATTTTTATTTTAAGTGTGCACAAAACAATTTTTTGTAGCTTTATACTATTCCAATTGAACTAGTGAAGACCTGCTCTGTTATAAGGATGTTTTTGGTATCTTTCTGGACGATTGCGGTTTATGGGGGATCAGGAAGCAGTCAAAGAAAAAGGGGATGGATCACTCAATTAAATTAAAATGACCTCACCCTTTACTATTCCAAATGTGATTTTAAAGTTTCTATCTTCTCTTATGTAACAATAAGTACAAATCTGTAACAAGACATTGGAAACTACACTATTTTCACATCATAAATGTTGTTTTAAGGTCAATTTTGGAATTCACATAAAGCCTAATTCACATCATGTTCCCAATTTCATTTGATGACCTACAATTTAGCTGTAATAGTAAATATTTATTTATTTTTTTGATAATGTGTAATGTAGTGGGCGACATGGTGGCTCAGTGGTTAGCACTGTCACCTCACAGCAAGAAGGTCGCTGGTTCAAGTCCCGGGTGGGTCAGTTGGCATTTCTGTGAGCTTGCATGTTCTTCCCGTGTCCGCGTAGGTTTCCTCGAGTGGTCCAGTTTCCCCCACAGTCCAAAGACATGCGGTATAGGTGAATTGAATAAACTAAATTGTGTGTGTGTGAATGAGTGTGTATGGGTGTTTCCCAGTATTGGGTTGCAGCTGTAAGGGCGACCGCTGCGTAAAACATATGCCAGAATAGATGGCGGTTCATTCCGCTGTGGCGACCCCTGATAAAGGGACTAAGCCGAAGGAAAATGAATGAATGAATGTGTAACTTATGTCTCTTTCAAGGATGTCAGTAAGACCTTTACTTTAGTACATTTTTATTTTAAAGCAGCATTTTAGAATGAAAGTGCTCCACATCCATACTGGCATTTTTACTGCGTTTCAGATCTCACAGTGTAGAACCTAAAATAGCTGATGATGTAACCATCCATGCCCATTGGGCATGCACATTAATACAATTTTACTTTAAAATATTTCTCTGCTGAGTATAGTATTTTCATAAATATAGTTTACCTTTACTGCATGTTTCTCTTGCATTGCAGTCCTCGATACGTCTTGAGAAATAATAAAGATTTAGTACTTGTGCATTTAATGCAGTTATTACATTACTTTGATGTTTCACAATGTACGTGAGAAGCACCTGTGATTCATCAAGTAAGAACACTCAGCACACAACAGCAAGCATCACAGTTACAGTTTACATTAAGTGGACAGTTCCTGAGGAGTTAGCATGTACAGTAAGTACACTGGATCACAAGACTAAAATTAATTTAGCATTAGTACTGCCAGTCTAATTCTAATGTAATGTTCACAAATGCATGGCAGGCAGCACGGTGGCTAAGTGTTCGCTGGTTCGAGTCCCGGCTGGGCCAGTTGGCATTTCTGTGTGGAGTTTCCCCATGTCCGTGTGGGTTTTTTCTGGGTGCTCCGGTTTCCCCCACAGTCCAAAAATATGTGCTATAGATGAATTGGGTTAACAAAATTGGCCATAGAGTATGAGTGGGTGTGAATGAGAGAATGTATGGGTGTTTCCCAATACTGGGTAGCAGCTGGAAGGGCATCCGCTCCATAAAACATATGCTGGAATAGTTGCCGGTTCATTCCGCTGTGACAACCTCTGATAAATAAGGGACTAAGCCAAAGGAAAATGAATGAATGAATAAATGAAATGCATGGCATGCACACTAGAATCATCATGATTTCCATAATGTTTCTGGGTACCAAACTTGTAACTGTAGTATTGTAGACTATGGAAGTAGAAACTTGTGCTAGTATATATTGTTGTTACAAAATGCACATGTACAAAATACACATGTATTTCCGATGTGAAAAAAAGTGTAGTTACCATTGTCCTATTAAATGTTTGTACTTATACAAACTATTCAGAATATTGGTACATGTGAGTAGTTACACCACTAATATTCATGTAGATACTATGTCCCAGTGTGTAGTTACTTAATATTTAATTACAGTGTGTAGTTACCATGTAAGTTTACACTTATAAGGGATAATATAAAGTGGGACCGAAAGTTCATCACGACACAGCAGCCCAGATGATTTATGTTTATATTGTTTTTGTTTATTTTGTCCCTTTTCTGCAAATATTTACAAACTTCCTAATTATAATGTGAAATATCGGATGTTCCGATTCTCAAAAATGTGTAAGAATATGTGTTTTCGTTATGTAAACAGCTTAATAAGAATCATAGCACCTGATCTATGAAGGGTGATGGGCACTGACATGTTAGTGGAGAGATGAGAGCTGCTGGATTTACAACATGTTGATTCATCAACTTCAAAGGAATTGCAGGAAAGTACGTGGCTGTTTAACTGGGAGATGAATAGAGTAAATGTTCTAGTAACCTGTTCTAGTATGACATGAGGGTGAATAATTATTGCCTGAATTTTCATTTTTGGGGTGAACCAACCCTTTAATGTAGCAACTAAATCATGTTTCAGCTCTTTGCAGCATTTGTCAGGATTTCCCTAGTAAAAGAGACAGGTTTGCATCATACTCTTTGATCACCCTAAAGGTATGAGTGGTACACTCTGAACATACTTTCTTAACATACTCATTTGGGAGACCAGTACAGAACCATATGAGCTCGAATGCTACCGTCTGTCAGCATTTTTCCTCTTTTCTGCCTTGGATATTTAATCAGTGCGATATAAAGTGGGTTGTGATGCTGGAATGAGGCTGATGGAGTTGTTAAAATAATTTAGGAGACTCAAAAAAGAGAGAGAGAGAGATCATTTTCTTGGGCCCTCCGAGTCCCTGCTTGATTTAATCCTTTCAATTTGTCATCCTGCGTTCCAGGAACCGGCAAAAAGCCACAATTTGTTTTTTAATTCTTTCCACATTGCTAAATTGGAGCAGTGCATCCACAATATTGGAGCTGAAAGTGATCCCGGAGGAATGCAGAAAAATTAATAATACTTTAAAAGAAGAAAATAGTACAAAACAGTTGGATGCTCACTTGCTCGGTTGTTTGTTTGTTTTTATTGCGGGCAGAAATTGCAGCTTTTGAGGCATCTGTGGAAAAGCCACAACATTTTTCAAATACTACTGTTTTAAGGCATTATCTGTTTGAGATTGGGGTCACATTGCAAATTGGGGTCAGTATTTGACCTAATCTGTCTGTTATAGATTATTTCCATTATGCACTATATCTGTATAGGACGTTAATCCTAATGGCCATATTTGAAAGGAAAAAAACAGCGAAAGAGAGCTCTCTAAATCTTTAAATGTATGTGCGTGTGCGTGTGTGTTCGTTCCCTTCAGGGTTCCAGAGTATGACTTGGTTTTACAGCACGCTAATCTGCTGTTTACAAACAAATTGATGAGTGTGTGTCCCTCTGGCTAGCATGATGTGGCTGCTAATCTGTGTGTTTGTGTAAGCATGTTTGTATGAGTGCATGTAAGAGAGACAGCCAGGAGGGTCCCTCCAGGAGCCAGCGATGGCATTTCTGAATGTCGTCTTCTAATGCTGGGGAAGTGGGAAGCGCGGTAACGAGTCACGATCATGCTCGATCCGGCCCTCAAAGCTTTGCTTCTTTAAAGAAAACAGTTGTTGGGTCAGATTTACATAACATTACAATGTAGGTTGACGTTGTTGTCTTGCTTGTTTAATGCGCTGTGAGTTTGCTGTCATCATTAGCTTTCAAACGAATCGCCCCCAGTCCTGCGCTCGCTTCGGAGGCCTGATTTTGCGGGTTCCTGGCTTCACCGAGAGTTGTGATGTAATGCCTGAGTCAACTGAGCCCTAAAGAAGCATTGCTAAAAAAAAAAGAGAGAGAGAGACAACACTGGAGACGTGATATTAGGCAAACTGAGCTTTTGAGGTATTTTTAAAAGGGAAATATCTCTTTGTTGTACTAAAATAATGTTTGTATTTCCATTGAATATGCAGTGATGAAAAGTACATATTGTGGCGTTATCAAAACTCCCACCAGATCAACATGGCATCATAAAGTCACAAGAGATTTAAAGTTACACTGTGGAATAAAGTCTCACATATAAATACACCTTGTTAGGCACAGTGCTATAGATGAAGTTGCAATTACAAGAAGCATGTAACTGTTGCAGATACTGTATGCATTTTGAAAAGTTACACTGTGACATGTATTACACTATGCTACAATTACATGTAGTGCATTACAGTTATGAGATGCAACATTGCAGCTGTGAGAAATAGCAAATGCTATTTCAAAATTCTCATGCTGACCTATAAAACTTTGCATTATTTATCTCAACTGTTGACCGTTGGCACATGTTGACCGTTTGCGATCTCTGATCAGTGTTAATTTTGACAGCAAATTCTGATTTAGTCTTAGTCTTAGTCTTTGGAATAATACACAATTTAGTTTTAGTCCTATTTTAGTCATCTGAAATCTTTTAGTCTTAGTCTAGTTTAGTTGACTAAATATTATAGGAGTTTTAGTCTTAGTTTAGTCTTAAGTCTTTTAGTCTTAGTCTAGTTTTAGTAGACCAAATATTAGCAGATTTTTCTCCATAATTCACGTAATTGTAAGTATATTACAATATATGGAAGCATATAAAGAATACAGGCACATATCTAATTGTTGTAATAAAAAAATATATTTTATTAAATGTCAAAAACATGAGTCTTTTTCACAAAAATAACCATAAGAACTGCTCTCCCAGAACAATATACATGCCCCCTGACAAAGATATGCATTGTCCCTGAAATATATGAAACGCATATGAGGATATAATAAATGATTTACAAAGTTGTGATTTTTTTCTTCTTTCTTGCCATATAACGTGCGTGCCCGCGTGTGCAAACACGAACACACACACCTTTTGTCGAGTCATATATAACACCACAACATCTATTATAATAGTACACATATTTATATTAATTATTCAACGAGACAATTCGTTTAATCAATACTATTCAAAGTTAATTTGCTTTGGCTTCTAATTTATTCCAAGTTTAGCAGAATCACGGTGGTTTAACTGATAGAATAACCTTACCGTTAGCGTTTATGCATACCTTGATGTGTATTTCTGGATGAGCCGTCTGTAAATGTCGCTTCAAGTTGGTGGTGTTTTTTCCCAGCGATTTTTACTCCACATTTTTACAGACGCTCTTGTTGTCCTTGTTGTCATATGTGAAGTTTGACTAGATGTCAATTCTTCGTCTTCGTCCTAGACTAAGCTCTGACATTTCTGTCTGTCTATGAGACATACCGCTGCCCTCGGACCGCGTGTTGCTAACGAGAAAAGTCAACTTAAATTAACCAAAGCTTTGTAACCAAGACTGTGCAACCAAGTATACTGTATAACTAAATATAATGTATAACAAACGTCCTCATAACTTGAAAACCGCGGCTTTTGAAAATGGCTTTGCCAAGATCAACCTGCCGTTAAAAGATTCGCTCTGATTGGATTTCCCCACAAAAGGGTAGTTTTTATTGGATCTCTTCTCCATTCGTCCCGCCCCAACATTTTCCTCTCGTTTTTATTCGTTGACTAAAGTGTCAGTTAAATTTCGTCATCGTCTTCGTCATCATATCTGACTTTTTATTTAGTTTTTATTTAGTTTTCGTCTGTAAAAAAATGTTCGTTGACGAATATTTTTCGTCATAGTCTTCGTCAACGAAATTAACACTGTCTCTGATCCCCTGATTATGGTCTTTTAGCGGTACTCCTTACACATTTACGCTCAATGGGATGCTCTTTTAGTGTATCTTTTTTAGAATTTAAGGATTTTTCTGCTTTTAAAATGTCTCTTTATTTAGAGTGGCTTTAAAGTGATTTCTTAAGGTCGTACGTAATGTCGAAAATGTTAATTTGACCTTTTTTATATTTATTGTATTGTTTTTCTTCTGTGTATAGCGCTTATAGATGTATCTTTAAAGCCACTATAGAAAATAAATATTTTTTTATATTTTATTAAAATTTAACAAAAATTTTATTATTGTTATTATACTGGCTGCATGTTGGCGTTGTGGGTAGCACAATCGCCTCACAGCAAGAAGGTCGCTGGTTCGAGCCTCGGCTGGGTCAGTTGGCATTTCTGTGTGAAGTTTGCATGTTCTCTCCCTGTTCGCCTGGGTTTCCTCCGGGTGCTCCGGTTTCCCCCAAAAGTCCAAAGACATGCGGTATAGGTGAATTGAGTAAACTAAATTGGCCGTAGTGTATGTGTGTGAATGAGAGTGTATGGGTATTTCCCAGTGATGGGTTGCAGCTGGAAGGGCATCCGCTGAGTAAAACATATGCTGGCACTTTGAATCCCCTCATGAATAAAGGGACTAAGCCGAAAAGAAAATGAATGAATGAATATTGTTATTATATAAAAAGTCACATGGTAAAACTTTAAGATATACCCACAGTTGTGATATGTTGTGAGGAAGTCACACAAAGACATATAATCATCATTATGAAATGCAGTCACAGTTGTGGAATTACAATTGCGATATTAAAAAAAGCACCTTACAAAAATAAAACTCAGAAGTTTGAGAAAAAACACTGCAATACTAAAGTGTTAGTTCACCCAAAAATATTATTCATTACTCACCCTCATGTCATTCCCATCCCGTCGTTCCAATGTTATGACAATGCTTTTGGTTTAATTTTTGGCCTTTGAATGTATTGGGACTATTGCAGTCTATGGAGAATGAGGGAGCCAGAGACAAAAGATGGTCTTCGGGGTTTGGAATGACATGAAAGTGAGTAATTCATAACAGCATTTTATTTTGTGTGTAAACTAACTCTTGCATTGTGAGAGGACGTTGCACTGTGACATATGAACTCACACTAGTAAATATATAGTCAACAGTGTTTTTTTTAGCAGGTTTCCATACTATTGCCCTCCGGTCTGTGCTGGATAAGAAATACAGACTGCAGGATATGGAAAGAAAAGCGAAGAGCAAAGTAAAGGGCACAAACTGTTTTCTGTGTAAATAACGTGTAAAGACACTCAGAGAACGTCAAAACATAGAGGCCAGTGTTGGGGCAGCCTGTCACCACAATTCACCATCACACATCGCCCAGGGGAGTTAGTCATGCTGTGATGATGCTGTGGTGCATTCTGTGTGTGTGTGTGTGTGTGCGTGCGTGCGTGTGTGCGTGTGTGTGGCTGGTTGTTGAAATAAAGTTGTTATTTTTTTTCCTAAAGTTCCTCAGCAAATCACACCCTCACTTTCACTCATAAATAGAAAGCTGAGGCCTGGGACTGACAGATTCCTGGTGCATTGTTAAGAAAAGTGATGTCTCCTGACAACATTAGAAAGCATGTGTTCGGGCCAGCCAAGAGAGCCGCATATGTTTCCCAGCTGTTTGGTGGAGGTAAACTGAGGTCAGCTGGAGCATGTTCATAGTCTGCACTGGAATTCCTGGAGTTACAACATGGAGTATTGCATATGTATCCCATGTACATGTCTGTAATGCTCTGATTGCTACTGCATATCAGTACATATTGTATACAGTTGAGATCATAATTTGAAAACCTACAATTTCCTACATGATGAAGGCACTGCTTAGTCTTTTTTTTATGTTATTCTAACAGGAGTAATAGGGCCGTTTTAAGCATATTTCATCAGTTATATATAATCTGAAGCACAGAATAATGGGGGTAGCCACGACCTAATGGTTAGAGAGTTGAACTACAGTATGTTATGAAAGCATATTTTAGATTTCTTCCAGATAAAAATATGGTACATTTCTTAACTTTTAACGCTCCATAAAACAAACAACTCATTGCTACAGAAATATAAATTGTATATAGTACGCAGAATACAGATGACAATCTCTGAACAATCTTAATATTAAGGAAATTACAAACTATAGAATAAATAGTGTACAATACAAAAAAAATCTGCAAATAAATTTTACAGTTTGGCCTATTCCAATGAATGGCCTGATATACAGAAATTGTTACCTCATTGTAATCTCATTCTCCTTTTCTTGGTGTAATTTAAATATACGTTTTTATTACAGTTACTAGTTATTTAGGGAAGAGCAGCAAATGAATCCCTCATTTAAATTTTTTGTTTGATTAACATTAAATTCCATAGGTATCCCTTTAAGAATGCACATATATTTAATAAAAGCATTCACTTGCAATTGCTTTCCTGTTTATGCTCTTATAAGACACAATTTGCTGTGTTTTAAAATAAAACACGTCAAAAAGGACATATCTACATATTATCATGTGTAATTGTCTGTTTAAACACACGTGCCATGTTCACCCCTCTTAAAATTGTGTGTACAAAATGGTGTTTATCATTAAATCTTACAGTCATGCACTGAATTACATGAATTTACTAAATTGAAAATTGCATTGGAAGGAAAATGGTACATGACTTTAATGGAAAGGAAGGGAATGTGACCATTTTTTGTATTCATTTCAAAGGTACTTTGATAACCAGATATGTTATTTTAAATCAAAATAAAACAAAGCATAAAGCATAATGAACAGGTCTTTACATTTAAGAGCAAGAGGTGTCCCCTGGTGCTTCAGTGGTATTGTGCCTATTTGGAGGATCGGCTCTGTATACGTGTTACCTTCACCTTTCATAGAAAGATTAAAAATATAGGAGAAATACGGGAAAATACTTTAACGAGATGATAGCGGGATAGGATGGTAAAATACTGGAGACTCGGGAAAAACAGGAGGGTCGACATGTATGCCTTAACTAAACTATTTGTTGGTTTAGCATTTCATTTAGTCTTGGAGGGCAGTATACTTGGGAAATTGTAGTTCATTAAAGTTATGAAGTTATCAAAGTTATTTTGTAATTTATCTGTTGCCTGGTTATAAGTGAAGTTTCACAAACTAATTTCGAGAGGAGCACGTGATATGATTGATCACAGCCGGTCTCTCATCTGTAATCATTAGTAAGCCAATCAGATTAATACAAACTCCCTATAAGTAGCCTGCCAAAAACTACTCTTTTATCTTCGTTTTCCGAAGAAACCCCCCATCCACCCCATCTTCCCCCTTCTTTCCTCCTTTACCAGGTGGAGCTCTCAAAAACTACCTGATCTCGTACCCCCTTATATGCTTATTGACCAGGTGGAAGCCCTGGCCTCAATTATGTCAGAGCTCAGGGTTCTCTCCCGGGACAGCATGCCAAACCTGCTATTATTATCTAAGTGTGAACTCTTGAATTTCATTAATTGTCAGAAAAACCCTGTTTAACTAGCCAGCAGAATGGACATGCCTTGCTATTTACATTTACAAACAGCTAAAATCCCCGACATGGCACAAGAACAAACAAGATTACAGAACAAGGTCAACACTAAACCTGCTGCTTACAACAACTAAAACAAATCAAAACACATACCGCTGTCGTCTTCTGTGGTTTGACTGCTTTCACTGACTTTGCAAGATGGAGAGTCACTCTAAAATGACTGAAACCCACTGACGGCAGGTTGTCCAGATGGCCGAAGGGACCATTTCAGCCATAGAAAGAGAAGTTGGTCATTTATACCCCTTAAAAATGCTGGTCGTCCATGAAAGACAAATGCACTAGTAGACTGTAAAAGGTGGAAAAACTTGATGGGTAATCAGTTCAACAATACAGCTGGAATGGGTCACCAGCTCTGCTTTGAACAGTGTACGAATGTTAGAAGTGTAAGAACGATTTAGAGAATTTGTACTGAAGGCCTGGCAGTGACTAAACCTTCATCCGCAGAAAGACTCACTAGACCAAACTAACCTTTGCTGAGGAGCATGCTGCGTGGACAGAGAACAGGTTCAAAGTTTACTTTAATGATGGAAGTAAGTTTCATTTATTTGAGTCTGATAGGAAACATTATACTCATTGCCAAACTGGGGAAAGGCTGAATCTAATGAGTCAGTAAATTCGGAAGATGAAGTGACATGGTTCAGTTTTCTGCAGCAGGAGTTTGGCCTCTTCTACAGATACATGCAGAGTGAATGAAAATGTTTATCAAAAGCTTCTTTGGCAACATGTGGTTTCTTCCCTGCAGCCTGTGCACTTCCTGCTAACTCTTGACAGCTGTAACCATCAGTAATTATACGTAGCAGTGTTGTCTTAGTGCTAAAATCATTGCTGTTCTATATTTTTGTTAGATATATTTAATATAAATTCTTCTCTAATTTTCATCTCCGCTGTATATCACAAACACATTGGGTGCATTTCCTTTAGTGATTTACTGAAGCATAATGAGATGGAGACGTGCTAGTCCAGAAAAGAATGTCTCTTTAGGCAAATATGTCACCACTAGTGACTAGAGGGAACCATTATGCTTATTTGTAATGAACATGCAGTGAATACCCTAACTAAATGGAGTCAGTGCGTGTGTAATGGCACAAAAACAAAACAGAAAACTGTACTAGAACATAGCTCTACAGTAAATGGAATGAACTGACAAACAAACTGCCAGTAATGAAGTGTTGGAATTCTGTTTCAGATCATTTTGTCCTGATTTAGACACTGTTTATACAAATATAAACGAATCCATAAACAGTTGCACCATATTTGTCTCCCATCTGTACGCTACATAACATGTTGTTGTTTATGGTAACACAATGTTCTTGGCCTGCAAAATGTTAAAGAGGCCAGGCATTTTAGAGAACAGTTACAGATATCTAGAGGAAATATGTTTTGATTCATAACTCTTCTTGCTTTAATACAGTACAGCAGTCAGGCTGTGAAAGGTAAAAACTCCATTCATTTTTTTATTCTCAGAAGGAATTATTAATATTTTTTACTAACATATAAACCTTTATAAGCAGACCAACTGAGATCTCAGAGATTGTTAAAATGGTATATGCTTTTGATGAAGCCATCAGTTAGGATTATGCAGCCTTATTCGTTCTTGTTTAAGAGTGGAATTACTATGCAATTGACAACACAGTAAGTTTGCAACAAACATTTAATTTGATAAACAATTAATCTAATAAATGTAGATTTTTCTACAGACTATGAACACAAAGTATTTATTTTTATTTCATTTCTTTTTCAAGTATCCGTAATATCTGAAGCTTTTATTTGATTGATTGATTGATTGATTGATTGATTGATTGATTGATTGATTGATTGATTGACTGATTGATAGAATGACCAGTACTTATAAACTTGACTAGTGGTTTAGAATGCACAAACAGGGATGTTTGTGATGAGAAAAGAATGCAATGAGTACAGAAAATCTAGCACACCATAACTATTATACATTTTTGGAATTAGTGGCAATCCCTGCAGTACTGTTTTTCAGTAGAGATTAAAGCCCAGTTCATTCATTCATTTTCCTTCGGCTTAGTCCCTTATTATCAGGGGTCACCACAGCAGAATGAACCACCAACTCTTCTGGCATATGTTTTATGCAGCAGAATTCAATTAACTTATACCGCATGTCTTTTGACTGTGGGGGACACCGGAGCACCCGGAGGAAACCCACACGAACACAGGGAGAACATGCAAACTCCACACAAAAATGTCAACTGGCCCAGCCGGGACTTGAACCAATGACCTTCTTGCTGTAAGGCGACAGTGCTAACCACTGAGCCACCATGCCACCCAAAGTCTTTTTTTATTTGCTCAAATTAAACTATGTTCCAAAACCCATTAAAAGACTTTGAGGTCAAACACACTGCTAACGCAAACGCAGTGCTGTTGTCCCCACCCACCGATATTGATATTGACAGGAGCATATTATCATGTCCACAAAACAAAATCTGCAAAGAAACTTGGATAACTGGGACAAGCACTATCTGTGAAATCAGATATAAAACGGGGGAAAAAAATCTCATCATTGTAAGGTTGTTCTGTTCTCTCTTTCCTGTGTCCCTGTTTGGTCACTCTTTAAAGGCTGTCTCTCCATCCCAATCAATGCAAAGACACAGGTGTTAGTAAGGTTTGTGATTGACCTAATTTTCATCTGCCGGGTTCCTAACATGCTCACCTCCTGTGTCGGCTGCTCAATCAAGCACCTCTCATGACAATTGCGTGGGGAGAACCAGCTCGTTTGCATTTAAAGGAACAGGTGCAAAACAGCTAAATGTATATTTTCAACAGGTATTTTAAGCTGAAGCTTCAGACACATTCTGGAGACACCAAAAAAGGATTTTCATGTCTTGAAAAAAGGGGTAAATAGGAGCTTTTTAAGGGTGGAGCTCTTTATGCTTGGCTTTACTAAAAATATAATACATACGTTTGCATTTGACACAAATCATGCATTCACATCTGCCATCACACCAGTTCACCAAAAAAATGAAAATGGAAGCAAAGTAACATCTGCTCATGACATTGGTTTGAGAAAACCCAAATGCTGTTGGAATGCTCCCTCATCCAATCAAATTGGAGGAATTTAATTATCTTGATAACAAATAGAAGCAACTTGAACAAGAACAATTCCTGAAACCACCTTTGCTGTGCTGTTAGGAATTAGTGCATTTAAACTTATTGTATGCTATGTACTATGTTTATAATCTCCAAAAATAGGCAGACGTTTTTGATTTCATTTTGTTTTGATAACCAATCTGCAGTAAGACATGAGAAAAAGGTCAGCGATGTGGCATAAATGCTGATTTTCTGCCTGCAGGTTGATATTTCAGTTCTGTTGTGGGCCTAATTTACCCTCTGCTGTTGGCTTTGATTTTCCTCTCAGTGACTCTGTCCTCGAGAAATGGCAATTAGCTGTGCACAGCTAGCAGGCTGTTCAGTAGTCTGTTTAGAAAACAAAATAATGAGATTACGCTAGGTAATTAAACCCCCAGTTGTGCTGAGCGCTGTGCTTATCTTTATCATATGTGGACTGGGCTGGTGGTTGGTAATGCAAGGTCATGAGGTTTGCATGTGTCTGCATCACTTTAAACCTCATGCAAATCTACAAAAAGGTCATGAATGTCAATGCTGTTTAACATGGAGGACAAGTCACCCCCCAAAAATTCAATCTTGTGATTATTTACTTATCCTATATCCTCTTGTTTCATTCCCGATTTTACTGTGGAACTCTTTGAATAAGAAATGTGCATTGAAACTTTTAGGCTTTAAAGTCGGAAATGAAATCGAAATTTACTCTCCTTATTTTTACATCTATATAGTGTTGGTTATAAACGATGTATCTCTGCACTTTATTATTTTGTAAAAATTTATTTGCACTCAGAGTCTATTATCAAATATCAAAGCCTTCTCTTCCCCCTCGAAACGACTTTTCCTCACTTCTGGTCACATGGAATGCCTTTTGGGTGGGGCTATCAGTAATTCTGGTTAGGAATAACATACTGTACTGATAACAGTAAATTTTGACAAATGTTGGTTTGAGTTTAAGTAACTTTCACTCTAAATATTGGTCTGCCTTTACATAGATCTATTTTGTCTTTTATGAGGTTTTGGATAACACAATCATTATTATTTATCACATTAACACAAGGGTGATAAAATAACAATAGATTATTATTAGTATTTTTTTATTATTATCATTATTATTATTATTATTTTGTATAAAGTATTTTAAGTGTTAGTTTGTTCCCTGAATTTTTTGTCAAAGTTCTGTTAAACATTTCATATTTCACATCGCAGTAGATGTTGCGTACTAAAACAAGCAGCTTAACAAGTAGCTTAGAGCTACCCATGGGGTACCTAAGGAGAGTTACTAAATGCATCTCAAGAACTGTCCGCATGTTTTGTCTGGGCTATATTAAGGATATTTCTGTCAGATTCAAGAAGGTGCTGTACATTATATACTGTATACTTGAAACTAATAATAATAATAATTATAATAATAATGCCCTCAAACCACTGCACTGTCACAAGACCAACAAAACAATATGATTGTACTCGTCCGTTCCTTCTCTTGGTGCTCATGAGTAATAAGCACGTAAGTGTTTGCTCTTACCAGCTATGCTAGAAGTTCAAGCTGTCTGCTCTGCATTGACAACCATTAATCAATTATGAGCCCTGCTAGTGCCCCTCATAAAGATTTACTACCTCATGTTCCTTTAATTCAGTCTGGCTGCACATTCTAACATCAGTGTCCAATGAAAACAAGAGCTCTTAGGTTTATGGCTTCTCAGTAATTTTAAATTATTTTCCCAAAACTCAAAACAAAGCAATAGAGAAGTGCCTACTGAGACAGGGATTCATGCTTGAGATATGGAGAGATATTTTTGCTTTCCTTTCATAAAAAACAATTTGTTGCCCTGTGTAAACATCTACATTAGCATAACAAGGTCATTTAGTACATTTTAATGGCTGGTATTTTGATTGGTATTTTAACATTTTGAATGCCTAATTAAGGTTTCCTTTGATAGAACTTCCTTTAATAGGGCCAGTGCTTAAGCTATTGGATTTGACCATTTTCAAATACAGTATACTTGATTTGATGTATTAGTGCTGTATGTATCAGTGTACAATGTAAACAATAGATCTCCATTTGAATTAATATTGGCTGCTGTATACAGTGTAGGCCCCCGAGTACCACACAGATTTACAAATGAATTTGCTGAATTTTGTTTAACAGTTTTTGCTACAGATCATTTTATTTGTTGGTGATTTTTATATATATATATATAAAAATTTTATAATAATAAAATAATAAAATAATAAATAATAAAAAAATTTTATTCACATCTGCCATCACACCAGTTCACCAAAAAAATTTAAATGGAAGCAAAGTAACATCTGCTCATGACATTGGTTCGAGAAAACCCAAATGCTGTTGGAATGCCCCCTCATCTATATATTTTATATATATATATATATATATATATGTATATATTATTATACAGGACTTACTCATCTGCGCAATCATACCTTAAACCTAATATTGTCATGTGATATCAATATTGATAATGTTGAGGGATGACATTTCGATCATTACTTAGTCTCATATATTCTGCATTGATAAGGCTTCAAAACAAGCTTCTATTCATAAATCTGGTATAATGATAACTTCTACCACTAAACACTGCTTTGTCAGTCACCTGATCTGTCTAATTTCTGTCTAATTTCTCCAGATAGCCTAGCTAGAGTCCTTTCTAGCTTCACAATTAGCATAGTTGAGCCCTCAAAAATAAGCTAAACATTAAACAGATCTAGCAGACTTTACATCTTTCAGAGGTTAAGGTCACTTTCTTTCCATGCATAACGAAAGACCTCTATACCTCTATTACCTAGTCGTCTTGCAAAGTGACACTTGGGTTGTGGCCATCTTGCGAAGAGACTCTTAACCTGCAGCCATGATGTGTGCTTACACTAGGCTGGTGGCCATCTTGGTAGCTGACATTGGGCTGGCAATGATGTGTGTTGGCACTGTGTTGATGCTGATGCTGGATTTGTGGCCTTCTTGTGAAGAGACTCTTGACTGGTAACCACAATGTGTGCTGACCCTGGGCTGGCAGCAAACTGGGCTGATGGTCATGTTGTGTGTTGACTTTGGGGTGGTGACCATAATGTGCATTTTCTCCATGGGAGCAGCACTGAACACATCATGGCAATATCAATCACAGAGGCAGACAGGCCTGTATGTGCTGAAGTTGTAGGACTAGCTTGCACTAAGACCCTTTGGATGGTGAATGCTGTGATGGTTGACTTTGCTGGACAAGACAGAAAAGCAGCAAGTTTTACCTCAACCAACAAAGCTTTGTCATGGGAGTATACCAGGAAAATGCATACTATGAGAAAAATCACTTTTCCACAATGGTCATTATACACAGTTATTTAAATATAATCATGAGACTGAATGATAATCATATAATCATGACAAGAATAAATGCAAATGCAGGTAATGAGTCTCAATGATGGTGCATTCAAGTCATGCTGTATAAATTGCATGTTTATGAGAGAAATGCACATGAACGGCACCATAAAATTGTTATTACAAGTGAAAAACTCCAAATTTTCGAATTGGGGGCATGGCGAAAACACTGATCCATATTACAGAATTATATCATTATATATATTATATAGATCAGTGGCCAGAATTTATTGTAGCAAAGTCAACTTTTTTGTCAGTGACAAAATACAACTGATGCTAATTCTTTGTTCCAATTTAACAAACCTTGCTTTATTTTCCGATAATTTATCAAATGTACTACAACGTTATGTACAACGTCATCTTGTGCCAATGAAAGTATGCACCTGACATATTTATAATGCCTTGTCAACTCGCAAACGTGCCAGGAGGACTTGACTTCAATCTCAATCTCATTCATTAGTTTCACCTGTGCCTTGTTTTATTTGTTCTACCCTTGTGTTTATCTGATTGTGTTCTCATCTAAGATTAGCATGGTTTGTGTAGTGTAAATTTAAGCTTAACTTGATTAATCCTACAAAGGGCAATTAAGGCAGTAGGGTCATATGACACGAAACACATCATACAAACATAGTAAAACAATACAATACGAAATTAATATTATGGTATTATCCCAGTAATTTCATGCACGTTCTTTCTGGTCATTTTGAAGGCACACTAACCACATGATTTAAAGATTTAATTGTTATCTGTTCATCAATCTGAATTATTTTAACATAGTACATAAGTTATATAGACCATTTTTTATTTTGAGTCCTTATTCATTTTAGGATAAAGTGACCAGTTACTTTATTATTATTATTTTCTTTAAAGAGAGTTAATAATTATCAAATTTTCCATTTTGTGGTAAAATATTTCAAGTCTGTTTTTGTCATTTTATTTATTTATACACCGATTCCCTCCAAAGGGTTAGATCCACATGTTTAGCTTCTTTGCAGTGTAATAAAGGATGGCAGATGATTTATGTGAAGGCATTAATCCATAGTCACTACTTTTTATTCAGTGAAATGTGTTTGACAGCTTTCTCTTCCATCGTGACCTCCTGCTCAGAAAAGAATGCCTCTGCCCTTCAAAGCAGCTCGATTCGCTTTCCCGTGTCACTCAGTTATGTCCTTACCTTTGATCCTTAATCACATCATCCCCTTTCAGCAGCGGCCTGCACTGCACTGTTAAAATATATTCTCACCCATTTACTTTATTTCGCTTGATGAAATGCAATCAGAAGAGAGAAAAAAAATCCCAGCCCTGTACAATGGTAGGAGTTCGTGAGCAGTTTTACGTTCTCTTCCTGGATCAGCTTGGTCTTTGTGTAACCTTAACTGGTAAGCCAGTTTTGGACGCTGCCTGTTTTATATGCACCTCAAACCGCCCCTCAGATCCCGCTAAATCCACTGACTTTACCCACCAAAGCACCAGGGGCCCCTGGTCCAGCCCCCTCTAAAGCTAATAGAGTCTTCATAAGTTTGAAGAGATCCTTCACTTCGTGACCTTCTAACCTTTAAAGACAGCCAAGCAAGTTCAATGTATTTAGTGTTTGATAGACTTCCCACCCCCTCACGAAAATCCACATTTATTAAGTATATGAATATTGAATGAGCAGAGATAAATACGGTGAATAATTTAGCAATGGCATGCGCGCTTGATTTAGATGAAGTCAGTCACTCGCTGATGAGGTTCACGACGCCCATGTGAGGATGCTGGTAGCTGCTGAAATATTTATCCTTTCCATGAAGTGCAATTAACTTAAGTTTCTAGATACTTATGTGTTTGTGTATAAGTAATGTGATCGTAAAGCCTCTTTAGCTCTGAACAGACATATTAGTTATTGCTCACTGTACCACTGTCCTGTTTTTCCAAACATTACCATTCATTTGATCGCTCTTGGTTAATTCAGTCTTTTTAAAATTACAGTGCCTTTCAATATGCATGTAATTCATGAACAAAGTGTGTGATTAAATCTAGGCCAGGTTCCTGGAGACCCTTTATCTAATAACCTTAAATAAATCACAGAGCGAGATTATTTTAGGCCGCAGCACTCTAGCGCGATCGGATGCATGCATTTATTGTTGGAGGAATGTTCGCTTTGATAATGTGAAATTCTAACAAAATAAATGTTTAACGCTATGAATAATTTAGGCCTTTCTTATGAAGAGCTAAGTTTTTAAACACCCAGGACACAGTTATATATTTGTAATTTTAAAATGAGGAAGGGATAAGGAGCTAAAAGATAGCATGCCCATGTGGCTTGCATAAGTTCTGACAGCTGAGAGTACTAAAACAAGAAGCCTTCTTTGAAAATCCCTGGACTGAGAATTATTTGATCACGCATAATAACTTCAGCCATAAATGGTATTAAAGCTTAAAATGCATATCCTTTGGATAGAGAACAAAGCGCGTGGAAACACAGACGTGATAAATTATTCAGATCAAACTTGTCGAACTTTTCTCCAACCCCATGTTTGAAAGTGCACTGTGCAAAGATGCCTCTCTCTCT
>CAIGQW010054109.1:19034115-19047872 GCA_903798125.1 Danio choprae | reverse complement strand
TAAAACATATGCTGGATAAGTTAGCGGTTCTTTCCGCTGTGGCGACCCCAGATTAATAAAGGAACTAAGCCAAAAAGAAAATGAATGAATGAATGAACATATATATATATATATATATATAATATACAGTATAGAACACATATATACAGAACATAGAATATAAATATATACAGTATAAATACATTTTGCACTTAAACAGCATAATACTAATTATTAGTATTTACTAATTATTTATTGTAAATAGTATCTATCAATATTAACACTTACATACTTGTACATACTTGTGTATAAATGTGCATACTTCTTCTAGAAGCGTAGATTTGCTGTTTAAACTCTCTCACAATTAGTTTGAGGGAATTTAAAGTTAAATAGCTTTTGTTTGCTCTTTATAAACTTATGGAAGGGTGTGCAGAAGATGCCTCTTGAATGATTGGTTGTATTTTTTGGTCGAAGTTGTATTTTGTCCAACAGGATGAGAAAAGCGCTTCAGGCTCAAAGCCTGGGGGAGGATTTAAGTAAGGGGTATTTTCCAACACACGCTTGCACACACATTTGTGTGTATGTGCCCTGGCATTGGGTTCACGTCTTCATTTTTGGACTTCACCATTCAGCCGTCTACACAAACATCTTCAAGAGTGTCAGGGAGTTAAAGGAAGAGAAAAACTGTTGCTGTTGTGGACAAGAAATGAGCTGTTGAGTAACAGTCTAAAGGTTAAAGCAATAAAGAAAAGAAATCGAAGGGACTCATTTTAGTTTATGAGCTGTCAAATATTCTCTAAGCCAGTTTCTTTGCCAATGCATGGTCCTGCTTCATGTACGTTTTGCTAGTGAGTTTATACCTGTTGTTATCGTCTACGTGCTAATTCCTCCCATTTGTCCATTTTCATTTTCTTGTGCTCAGTTCAGGCCTTGCTCCAAGGTACAGCTTGTACTTGGACTGAAACGATGATGGCTAAACTATGACATCTATAAAGCACATACAAATCACCCAGCCAAAAAGAAATGAAAACAGTAAGTTAAAAGAATAGCTCACCCAACAATGACATTTTTTCTCATTAATAAATCTACTTGATTCATATCTTCCTCCTTCTTCTCATCCAGTGCTGGAGACATTTTTTTTTTGCCAAAGTTATGCATCACATGAAATGATTTAATAGCCAAACTTGAATACTGGATGCAGATTTCCACTCCGTATTGCAACAGGAGCCAGCTAAAAATGTCAAAAACATTGTCAGCGAGGATTATTGTTTCATCAAGTTCTTTTGTTTTGTTTTGTGAAGCTTTTCAGTAATTCTATCATTCTAGCATTTTGTTTTTAAATCAGATATGTTTTTTTTTTTTTTATAAATTGAAGACAGTCCTCTTTCCTGTTGAATTCCTAGTCTATTTGCAGCAGACTTAATACAATTATTCCCCTGCCATGACCTATTTAAACCAGCGCTGCTGCCAGCCATTAGTGTTGTGAGAATTCACTAAGTTGCCACGTTGATGGGTTCTGAGAGGTTGTATTTTTCAAGTACACACGTAGGTGGAGGTTCAGAGACCTACTGTTTGTCATCATTTAAACTGTATTTTTTCTGTTGCTATGGAAACATGCTTCCTTTTTTACCCTTTTATGAAATGGATTTGCTTCACCTCAAAGCATCCTTGTTGCTGGATGAGAAGACAGGTATGAATAAAGTCTGGTTCAGTATTTGTCCTCTGCTTTTATGCTGTATTAACTGCTTAATAGCTAGTGACCTTGAAGTAATGAAGATTAATTACCTGTTTGACGCTAAAAATGATATGCCCAGAAATTTGAGGTTACTATAAATGATTATCTCACCTTTAAAGTACTAAGAATATAGCCACAGCTTGACAGACAAAACATGCTAGTCCTTGATATGTTACTACATCTCATACTTTTATGTGTAGTAATTTCCTAAAATTGAAGTCTGTATAATATGGTGCCAGTTATCCATGGAAACGCAGACCAGCTAACAATCACACAATCATTTAAACTGCCTTAATCACTTAATTGCTGTTGCTGCAATTAAACAGAAATCAGGGTTTGCATTTAACTCTGAATGCCCTTTATTTGTGTTTACAAGCTGGTAAGATTGCTCTTGTTTTTACTGGGTGTCATTCCTGGGACTCTCTGCAAACTTGGAATTAATAATGATTTATGCTTCAGGAAATTCTTAGACCTTTATCTCGTCCCATAGGGCAGAAAGTGGTCACCAGATGGTTTCAAATAAAGCTGCTCGAGCTGATATTTGGTGTATTGCAACCATGTTTGATTTAGACTTTGCTTTGATATCATATGACTCGTGTTAACATAAATTCAGGGTAATATAAGAAAAATCAAGGTACAGATTAAATGACTTTCACTTGAAAAAAAATATTTGTTGTTCCTGTATTCTGTATAAAGTAGACTTGGATATAATTGGCAAAATAAGAGACGGTGAGATTTGAGAATACTTCACTTTGCTTTCTGTAGCCGTAGCTGTTAAAGTTTCACCTTCATCCTGCTTAGATAATAACTGTTGTGCTGCTACAGTAAATTAATTACAAAGCATTAGCAGCGATGTATGTGGAGCTGTCTTTATCTCTTATTGTATGAAGTGTCTGAATATGCAATGTGTAAAATAGACTATTAACCATTATGACGCAAGTACCTGTTTTCAATAATATCAACATGCAATTATCACAGCAACAGATATTCGGACAAGAAACATGAACATGATTTTGCTTTTACATAATAGTTCAAACATTAATTTTAATAAATTGATCCTAATTTGGTCCACCATTGAAAATTATTCCAAATGAAGTTTTGTGTCATTGTGTCTACACAACACATACATAGCCGTGTGGCTATGGACTGGGGTTTGGCCAAGTCGGTGACTCACATTCTTGTTTTCTATCTATTGGCTTGATATGGTATCCTGTGTAAAGAGTCATGAACAATGCACCAACTGATCGTGCAAAAAAAAGCATCATCTCCTAACAAGTTCTGGGAGGATTAAATAGTAACCATACATTCAATTCACAATATCAATGTGTTGATGAACAGACATGGGCAGGAATAAATATCTGAGCTACTTTGACAAGGGTCAGACTGGTCAGCTGTGTCAAAGTTTCTCTGAAACCACAAAGCTTGTAGGTAAACGGCAAAGCTCCCAGTCAGCAGTGGTGACAATTTGTCAACAGCGATCCAAGGAGGGACAAACTGATGATCGGTGCTGGGTGCCCAAGGCTCAACGATGAGAGCAATAAAGCCTATCCCTTCTGTCCTAAGTCAGCAGAAGCTTACTGTATGACAAGTTATGGAGCAATGCATTAAAACACAACATACAGTGTCACATTCTGCTGAGTTTTTGGCTGCATATCTGCTGACCAATCAGAGTGCCTATGATGACCTCTGTTCACCTTTGAAAGCACTTACAGAAGGCATGTATACGCCAGAACTGGACATCTAGAAGTTTTTCTCATCCAAAGAATCGTATGTTTTTTGTTGTTGTACCGGATGTGGACTGTCATGTATATATTGTATGTGCTGTTTACCTGGGAAAGTCACAGCATCAGGATGTATTGTGGGATGATGACAAGCCAGTATAGGGATTGTGTTAGCAATGTTCTGCATGGAAACCCTGGGTCTGGCTTTTCATGCAGCCAAAGCTGACACATGATTTCAACCTAAACACACTGTTCCAGAGCAGATGCCCATTCATGACACTGGTAGTACCTGGTGGAACACTGCGCACGTTGTTTAGGAATAGTTTGAGGAACATGATAAAGAGTTTAAGATGTTGCCCTTGCACAACAACCTCAATTCACAACCTACAAATCTTGAAGAGGGTCTTTTAGAGTATATTCCTTGGTATGTCTGTGCCGTTTTGGTGGCACACAGATCAGGGGCAATTCTAGAGGGGTGGCATAGACCCCTAAAGGTTATAGGCTAGAATTCCGGTAGCCTATGTTAGAACCTCATGCTTGGACTTGGACATTTTGGCATTAATATAATGGGGCAATTTATGTATGACTTTCAATTCTGAAATTCATTCTGTTTATTTTTCATGAATAAGACAACACTATAACACAACTGCTAATGTGTTACAGGCAGTCATATCATTTTGAACATGCCCTTGAGGCTGTGTCTAAACATGCACATGTCAGAGTATCTAAGCCCAGAGGGGCAATAATCTTTCCTGAGATGCCGGCTGAACCTACTAGTTTCACTAATAAACCATGTGTGTGAATGAGGGAAGAAAAACAGGAAATAGCCCATTTTCTTGAAGATTTCTCAAATAAGAAACTCATTTCATGCTTGATTCATTTAAAATGCAGGTGTACATTACATACTGTAAGGCTACAACCAACTGCTAATTTCTCTGGGTTCTAATCTCCACATCTTGGACGTATCTAAGTCACTCGGGTTGGCAGGTTGCATTTATTACCAATAGGACTAAGAAAGAGTGAGGAGGATGGAGGAGACCGCAGGAGGTGTCATTTTTCATCGCCTGTGGAAACCTCATCGGTCAGAACAGAATCCGACAAGCATGTCAGAGCAATCTCCTCAGTGCCGATATCTCCGACTTCCCTTTTACTGCTGCCCTGCTCCGCGTCTCACCGCGCATCAGGTCCCAGAGGGCAAAAAGATGTGGAAACACAACAACAGTCAACAGACACAATGATACCCTCCTTACACCTGTCACAAAACCACTCTGCCTCCTGTGATTCTTCATTGCGAGCAAAACAAGCTTTTGGTACCCAATCATGATTTCCCAAATAAATGCTCTGAACTATTTTGAAGCTTTTCTCATCTTTTTGTTCGTTTCAAGCAAACAATGCACACAAATCCTAAAGGAAAAGTAGGTCACCGGAAGGTTATTTTTAGAGCATAACACACACTCCTTATAAATGGGCAACTGCAGATGCATCGTTTTTGTACGAGACATCAGCCGAATGCATCAAGCGAACATACAGAGAGTCGAGATTTTCAATTTGCCAGTGAGTCGAGTTAGCTATTAATCCGGTTTCAAACTTTAATGCCCTCCTGCGGGGATGAGAGGCCATGTCAGAGCATAGTGCGCGGGCGCATGTGTGTGTGAGAGGAGAGCCGCGTGGATTGTCTTTGATGATCGAGGGACATGTAAGGATTTGTTAAACCCTTCATTTTAAGTGGACCCCTGTTTCATCAGCCTCTCAGCTTTTTTCCTGCTGAGGTGTTGTACTTTCACTTTGCTTTAGAAGAAGACACTCTCAAAATGTTTGCTTTTTAGCTGACTGATTAAAGATAAAGCAGGAGAGAATCGGGCAGACATTTAATCAATGTTGACTGCCCAAATGCAGTTAAGTTACAATATCAAAAATGTATAGCTAGGTGAGAGTATCACTGCGCTGTACAGTTTGTTACCACAGCCCATGCAATCATCCAGCATGGTTACATACTCCAGCACTCCACACTCATAAGAAGACCAGGCTCGGTAGAGCGGAATGCAAGTGGGCAACCAGGCTGAAAATGTATTGTAATCCTATAGGCATTGTGTGGAAAAACACAAGAATCCACTGTTAACTCTAAATGAGCCGAAATAAAGCCCGCTCACGCCACCAACAGCTGAAGACATTGTTAAGGGTATCTCAATTTTTGACTGTTGTGAAGGAAAGAAGTAGGCCTACTATGCGTTCAAGGAATTTTACTGTTGTTTAAAAACATTCCACATGGAAAAAAAATACTATACTCATTGAACCAAACTATAGTAAAGTGTATTATACTGTATATATTATATTACAAAACTGTGTAATGAATGTTCATTAACAAAAGTGAACTGATAAACTATAATAAATACTGTAGTATGCTTTAGTTTTCACTACAGTAAATTGTGATGTATTGTAAAATAATATACTGTATAGTTATAGATAACTACAGTATTTTGGTAATTTGTGATTATGATTAAAAAATGGCAGCACGGTGGCGCAGTGGGTAGCACAATCGCCTCACAGCAAGAAGGTCACTGGTTCGAGCCCCGGCTGGCTCAGCTGGCGTTTCTGTGTGGAGTTTGTATGTTCTCCCTGTGTTTGCGTGGGTTTCCTCCGAGTGCTCCGGTTTCCCCCACAGTCCAAAAACTTGTGGTATAGGTGAATTGGGTAAGCTAAATTGTCCGTTGTGTGTGTGTGTGTGAATGAGTGTGTGGATGTTTCCCAGTGATGGGTTGCGGCTGGAAGGGTATCCGCTGCGTAAAAAGTATGCTGGATAAGTTGGCTGTTCATTCCGCTGTGGCGACCACAAATTAATAAGGGGACTAAGCCGAAAAGAAAATGAATGAATGGTTCAATAACACAAGTATTTACTATAAGTTAGTATTTTTTTTTCTGTGGGATAACAACTGTTCAGCTGACAAAGCATATTTCCAGAAAAACTAAATCACCTTGTGCGTTCCATTATAAAGAATTTTTTTTTAAAGAGTTTGATCATTTAAAATTGCATATAACATAACTGAAAAGCACTTTCAACAAACTGAATGTTGGTGTCCATTGTTGTGATTGCTAGTCATCATATAGTTATCTTTACACCAGTCATTATTGGTGTAAACAACAAGTCTTTATTGAAACCATTAGAAGAAATTCTTGGACTACTAAGGGTTCTGCTGTGTCTGTGCTGACTTCCTTGTGTGTTTGGAGAATTTAATAATTGACTCCAGTAAAGGAGAATATTGTTTTTTTAAGCATTATTTATACACAGATCACCTCAGATGAAGCAAACATGGCAAAGCCTATTTATTTGCATGTCATTCACGTGCTCCCCAATAGCAGGTGCAGGTATGTTTGTGGGGTTTTTTTCACTGCCATGCACACATTGAATTTAACAGCAAGTCAAGTGCAGAGGTGTATGGCACCATCTGGACACAGAAAGAGGGTCAGTACACTCAGATAACCTCGGGGTAAATACACATCTCACAGTAAATCACCCATGAATAAAAAAATGAAGCTTTTTAAAAAGGAAACTTCCCTCAAAATCCCTTCAAAAAAACACAGCTGTTAATTGCTCTGTGCCTCCTACAGCACCTGACTAACAAGAGGGATTTCTTTGGCTTTGTTTGTTTACTTCAGGCCAAAAAAGGTCAAGTGAAGCGGAGAGATATTATGTGGGCCAGCGCAATAAGGAGGCAGGCAGAGTGAAATGAGGCAGAAATGCAAAACCTTAAGACGGATTAGAGTAGATCCGATCAAAGTTTTTGGACTTCTTGAAAAGGGTCAGAATGTCATTGCATCACCCAGCGCTGACATTAAAACATGCTGCGGTTACAGCAGTGTTGTTCTTTAAACAAATCACATGTGCCACATTGCATAGCTTCATTGTATTTGGGACAGAAGCGGCCCGATGTTCAACAAGATGTGTAGCCTCTAAGGTCAAACCAGGCCTATGATATTAAATCGTTCATAACAGATCAGCACTGGGAGGATGATATATACTTTGTAATTTTTTTCTGCCTCATCAAAGCTTATTTTCATCATCGGATATTCTTAAGGGCAGGGATTAATCATCATCAGGGATTTTCATTAGAAATGTAAAGATATGTACTTCGCGGATAGATTTGTTTGACCCATGTCCCCCACAGCACAGTCCATTCCAAACTTCTAACAATAATCAGACCAGATCATCTCAGCGGAGGCCTGATCCATTCAGGTCAATGAGAGTCAACAGTATATTAGTAGCAGCGGCACTGTACGCCTCAGAGGCTGCTCAAGCGTTCCCTCTCCAGAGTCTGGTTTGAGAATGAGTCAAAGCTGTGAGAACACTGCCACCCTGTGCCTGATGCAGGAACTGCTCTCAAATCAGCTTCCTGTTTCATTTGAATGTGGTAGATTTGGAACCATAATAATAATAACAATAATAAATACATAATACCTGTGTCATATATGCATGTTTTTTTTGTGAAATATCATGACAGAAATTTGTATAATGACAAGTGTATGACACAGGTATTACAAAGAGAAGGTGACTTATGAGGACATTGCCCATGCCATGTCCATATTTTTCAAAAGATATATAAATCTTTTTTTTCTTCAGAAAGTAAATATGCACACAATTTCCTTTGAGGGTTGGGTTTAGAGATAGGCATGGGGTAGGGTGACAAAAAAAACTGTGCAGTATAAAAACAATGACATCCTATGAAATGTCACAAAAAATGTGGGTGTGTGTGTGTGTGTTTGTGTGTAGTAGATTTAAAAAATAAACAGGTAGCTGTTGACTTGATTAAAAACATTTTTAAAAAGTAACTTAGTAAACTTGAATCGTGGTTGGCCTAACGAGGTATGAGCCTGAGTATGAGTAAATTAAATGCAAAACTTTTTGGAGTGAAAATCCTTATTTTTTAAAATCTGCTGTGATACTTATCTTTCATGTATCACACATGCACGTTTCAGTAATCTGACAGATCAACTGTTAGGGTGTTTACATGCCAGACAGGACTGGAAAAATAATTCTCAAAAATCTGTGCTGATCGGTTTATGCATAAGCTGTTTATGAAGGTTTAACACATTTATGACCACACATGTTGACATTGTGCATGTAAACAGATTCACTCACTCACTCACTCTCCTTCAGCTTATTTTCTGCTTTATTAGGGGTCACCACAGCAGAATGAACCTCCAATTCCTGCCATAACCCAGCACTGAGAGTACAACCATCAGTGCTGGGAAACACCCACACACTCCTATTCAAACACTTTGGTCAATTTAGTTAACCTATATCAAATGTCTTTGAACTGTGGGGGAAATCGGAGCACTCTGAGGAAACCTACGCAGGCACAGGGAGAACATGCAAAAACAAAAAGGTCTCCTGGTCCTCCTGGATAAAATTATTTAATCACAATTAGTTGTATTTTTATACACATCAATACACAAATTCATCAATGAATCCAAAAATAGTGTATTGCACACTTTTATTTGAAAAGTTTTGGTGTATGGAAAAAGTCTACAACACTATAAACAACTGAGGTTTTTTATTACACCAGTATTTCCTTTATTAACAGGTAAAATATCTTGTAAAACTTAAACATTAACAATCAAATTACATTTACTGATAATTAAGGGAGCATTACATCAGTGGTTCTCAGTTCCTGTCTTTCACCACACTGCCCTCAGATAACCAGCTTAATAGATGAGAGTATTGTGAGAGCTTTTCTGTGTTCAGAATTACCATGACCTTACCATGTTCACTCCCCCCTATACTTAACTGAGCACAGGAAATTTTGTGTAATCTTGGGAAATCTAACTTCACTTCAGAAAGTTCATTCACAGATTTGCGCAACACCACTGCCTACCGCTTATGTATTACACACATTTCAGTTATAAAGTAGAATAATTACTTCAGTCAAATGCCAAGCCCCCAAACACTAAGGCATATTATTTTTTTGTTTTTTTGTTTTTTTGTTTATTATACAGTCTATGGTCTGCGTTTGTATTTAAAGCCAGTGAGCAATAAAACAAAAACATGTTAATGCAATAAATGCAAATTTCTGGTTAATTAATTAATGTGTTAACTTGCCCAACCCATTAACATTAAAAATGCTGTATAATAGTTGTCTGTAATTATAAAGTGTCAATGGTGATTCACATTATACAAGATTTGTTGTTCATTTGCAGTCATTTGTCACATTCTGTCACAGTGCAGCAGACTAAGTGCCTTCACATCAGCTTGTGCAACATTGTTTACCTTCCAAGACATACAGGCTGACTCTGAGGAGCTGCTGTCAGGAGACGTGGCTGTCAGAAGTCATTTGGAAGAGGTCTCTCTAGATTCTCCGGTCAAATGTTCTGGCCTTCATGTACAGGGATACTGTACCGCTGTGCACAATAGCTTGTCTGACCCTTACTTGTCTTCTGCTCTAGTGTTGATGTGGTGTAGTCAAGTAGAATACAGGTGGATGAGCATGAAACCATACCCTCCAGACAAATCAGAGCAGTGCCAGGTGCTGAAGAGACAGGGTACTGCACGGTCAGAATCATGAAAGCAGCGATGATATGGCAGTGGTGAGTATTAAACCAATTAACTAATTAATCAATAAATTAATTTGTTGTTTTTAGTCCAAAATATAGATAGATAAATATATATTTTAGTCCAAAATATATATATAGATAATATAGATAAATATCCATAAATAGGCCTTCACATCAGCAGAAGCAGTAACAAACATAACAATATAATAAACTAAATCAATTTTATTAAATTGGCCTCACGGTGGCGCAGTGGGTAGCACGTTCGCCTCACAGCAAGAAGGTCGCTGCTTCGAGCCTCGGCTGGGTCAGTTGGCGTTTCTGTGTGGAGTTTGCATGTTCTCCCCGTGTTCGTGTGGGTTTCCTCCGGGTGCTCCGGTTTCCTCCACAAGCCCAAAGACATGTGGTATAGGTGAACTGGGTAAGCTAAATTGTCCGTAGTGTATGAGTGTAAATGGGAGTGTGTGGATGTTTCCCAGTGATGGGTTGCAGCTGGAAGGGCATCCGCTGTGTAAAACATATGCTGGATAAGTTGGCGGTTCATTCCGCTGTGGCGACCCCAGATTAATAAAGGGACTAAGCCGAAAAGAAAATGAATGAATGAATGGATTTTATTAAATTAATTTGTAGCATCCATACACTGTCTTTGTGTTCATTTCTGTTCATTTGTGTTTCAAATGCCACGTTCTGTCAGTTTAGTTATCCTGTTTGTTATCTTGGTTGTCTCCAGGTCTTAGTGCCCACCAGTTTGTCGATTACCAAGATTGTTGCCACCAGTGCACCATTTTCTAGAACATCTGCTGCCATCGCCCTAGTCCCAAGAATGCTCGCTGGTACCAAAGAATGGCTACTGCCACCACCTGAGTCCTAAGTATAGCCGGCGCTGCCATCTGAGTCCCAAGAATGGCCACCACTGTTGTTCAAGTTCCAAGAATGGCTGATGCTGGTGCCCTAGTCCCAAGAATGTCTGCTGCTGCCACATATGTCTAAGAATGGCCACTAGTGATACCTGAGTCCTAAGAATGGTTGACGGTGGCACCTGATTCTAAAGAATGGCTACCACTGCTGTCTGAGTTGCAAGAATGTCTGCTGCTACAAAATGAGCTACAAAAATCCCAAGACTGGCTGCTACCTCTGCCTGACTACAAATTATGGCCGCCTCTGCCCACAAAATGGCCAATGCCACCACCTGAGTCCCAAGAATGTCAGCAGTGCCATCTGAGTCCCAAGAATGACCACTGTCAGAGCCCTAGCCCCAAGAAGGGCCACTGCTTTTACCTGAGTCACAAAGAATGGTCACCACTGTCATATGAGTCGCAAGAATGGCCGCCGGTGACCCCTGAGTCCCAATAATGGTTGCTGCCTCTGCCTGAGTACCAATTATGGTTGCCACTGCTGCCACCTCAGTTCAATGTATGGCCACCACGTCTAAGTCCCAAGAATGGCTGACGCTGCCATCTGAGCCCCAAGAATGACTGGATGTGCTACGTGAGTCCAAAGAATGGTCACCACTGCTGTCTGAGCATAGATGTTTACATTAGATGTCACCTACGCTATTGTTGTCTATTGGATGGAATGCGTCAATAGAGCTGCCATTTTAGTACAGTGTAGCGCTACTTTGAAATGAATGTGCAGTGGAGAACTGGCCACCCGGAGCCCAAGATATATACACATATATACATATATCTATGATCGGCAGTTTTCCCAGTGATCAGTATGCAAATATGTTTTTAAATTATGAAAATTATTATTTTACTTCACATCCATGGACTGCTTGGGCATTGCCGACAAAGAGCATGTGTTTGTGTGCATGGAAAGTATTATCCTCCCCCACTGTTAAATTTGATCTAATCCATGTACTGAAACACATCCCCTCTCCCACTTTCACTTCTAATTCTAACGGAGGGAGTGATTCGTTTGTAAATGAATCTCGTTTATAAACGATTCATGTGAACCATCTATATCCCTGCATCTCAATATGCATATCCACCTTTCTGATCTAAATAGTATATATAACATTTGTAATATTCAATAATTTAGGGTGGAATGTATGCACATTGAGGCGCAGGCACTGTTATATTATCAGGCACCCTTATAAGTTACTTCAAAAACTAGCAGTTACTTCACTTAGCTGACAATAATACAAGTTTCTGGCACCGCAGCGTCTTGTTGTCATATTTCATTTACATTGTTTGCTGATTTTATTCAACAAAACTAGCATAAGCCTTGAATTTAGTGCAAGTTGGTGCTACTTTGCCTTATGGTCAATGCAGTAAGTGACTGTGTCATCATCCATAACATTACTTGTTGAGCACAAAAGTTCATAACTCACATAATTGCAAAAAACTAAATCTTACCTATGAAATGTTATGACTTAATGCTTTGTTTTCTCATTACTACACCCGTATACAGCGCAAAAGTCCAGCATCTTCAGATTGGCTTTGGTCTTGACTTAGTGCGGTTGAATGACATTTGTCCTGGGCGCACTGTAGAAATATGGCAGCGGTATGAATGCATGCTCAGGGTTCGTATGCGATTTCTAGTTTATATATCTATGCTGTCTCAAGAATGCTTGCCGCTTCAACCTGATTCACAAGAATGGCCGCCAGTGCCACCTGAGTCCTAAGAATGGCTGCTACTGCGGACTGAGTCCCACGAATGGCTGCCGCTGCCACCTGAGTCACAAGAATGGCTGCCGCCACCACTGCCTCTTGAGTCCCAAGAATGACTCCCACGAATGGACATCACTGTCTGAGTTCCAAAAATGGCAGCCATCTGAGTTTCCAGGAGAGCTGTCAGACCTGCCAGAGCCATCAAAGCTGTCAGACCTACAAGAGCCTTCTGATTCTCATTGCCTCCAGACCATGAGTCCACCTCCATTGCACAGACCTGGTCCTGGTCTACCTCCGCTCCACCTCAGATTTGAACTGTTGGATATTGTGTTTATTTTGGGAGCTTCTAGAGGCCACTCTTTTGGGGGGTCCATTCCTTCCATGCATCCATACCTTGTCTTTGTGTTAATTTTTTTATTTTTATTTTTTTATTTGCAACGTCTTGTCACTTAGTTATTCTATTTGTTACCTTGGTAGTTTATTGTCTCCACCCCCTCGTCATCTCATTATCTTGTTGTCTATACCATTGTTTCCCCTACTACACATAGCATTTTGTGTTAGCCTCTTGATATCTGTTGTTGTTGTTACTCCTAAGATGTTCCCCATAATCCTTGCTTTGTTTTATTTTATTGTATATAATTTACTATTGAATACCCCCTCCACTGGACTTACTGCTTACACCTTTTTTCAAAACTCAACAAACAATTCCCAAAACTGCACACACAAAATGCAAAATGTCTCACATCTCCATCAAAATGTAACACTGCATTCAAAATGCCATAAACACGTTTCAGGATGAAGCATTTGCATCAAATGGCAAACACATCTTTCATAATAGTAAATGTTTGGATAAACCATGTAAACACTGTTGTTCTAAATCTAAAGCTCTTTCATAGGCTTATATCTACATTTCAGTACAATGTTCTATGGTGAAAATAATCTGCTGAGAGGAGTAACACTGTAAACACAATGACATGTAGAAACAGAACATATTTGTTAGGCCAAACATTACTGTTGCATACTGTAGCATACAACAAAACCACACACATACTGTTTGTAAAAATGTAAAAAAACATATGTAAAGCAAAAGTATATTCTACATAAAGCAGTAAAGAACATAATTGTGTGTGTGTGTGTATGTGTGTGTGTGTGTGTGTGTGTGTGTGT
>CAIGQW010054109.1:18971505-18999115 GCA_903798125.1 Danio choprae | reverse complement strand
TACTTTTTTGCTTCACATAAAAGTTTGTAATTTTGTGATTCTCCTTGTTGTATCTGATCGGTTTGGTTCAGAATTTTTATGGTCAACACTTTTTAAAATTCCAGCGGGAAATTTAAATGGAAAGAAATAGGTACAGAATCTATATATACGTTTGACGATTTATTTTTTGTAGACCAATATATGATCCAACACATACAAGTTGGTATTAAATGAATGCTGAAATGTCTCCTGGTGTGACTGTATGGACAGTTGTAGAAATCACAGCCTTTCATACCATGACTGATGGAGAAACGGCACATAGTCTATTGTGAAAGATGCTTGTAACAAATGGAAGGGTTCCAACTCATTTCAAAGAGTGAATGTTTGGAGGCTTTAAAGCCGTGTGTTTGCTGCCAGGCGCTCTCTTGTCTTCTAAGGTTTCATCAGCCTGGAAAATAAAGACATCCCCTCTAGGCTTTTCATTAAAATCTATTTACTTAAAATGGCAAAAGAGAAAGGCAGGGGGGAAAGAAAGAAAATCTGATGAGCGGAGGGAATTGCCTCTAAGCTTAGCAAACATTACACTGGCTTGTGCATAATAGAGGCGACCTGAAGAGAAATGGTGACAGTTCCAATGTGGAGGAAAGCCGGGGGGTCTGGGGTCAGGCTAACCTAATTGAAAGCATGAAATTGTGAATCGCTAATCAGATAATGCACGTGTTACACCCACAGAAATAATGGTACAAAAGCTGTCACTGGGGCAGTACCTTTTCAAAAGGTATGTATGTGGTATTTTCACTTTTGTACTTTTTAAGTACTAATGTGTACAATTTAGCGACTAATATGTACCTTTTAAGGTACCAATATTAAAAATGGTAATGCCTCAGTGACAACTTTTGTACCTTTATTTCTGTGTTGGACTTTTTAAGTAAGAAGTGTTTTTGTGCATTATAGTCCAAAATCCAAAATTTAGTTTTTTTATTTATTGATTTGTATATTTTTCCTGCATTTTCACATTTCTCATTTTAATTATAATACATCATATTAAAAGCAATTTTAAATAAAAATGTTTAGTTTAGTTTAGTTTTTATAAAATGTTGACATATGTTTACCCAGGAAGATGTATAAATCTGATCGGAAACATGTCAATAGAATAGAATAATTGATTAACTTCATGATTTGATATAATATCCATAACTATTATTATCTAGCTCTATCATTTTTATTTATTTATTACATTTTTTCTTATCTATCTACTTGAATTCCCAGTGATGGGTTGCAGCTGGAAGGGCATCCGCTGCGTAAAACATATGCTGGATAAGTTGGCGGTTCATTCCGCTGTGGCGACCCCAGATTAATAAAGGGACTAAGCCGAAATGAAAATGAATGAATGAATGAAAATACCTATACTATTAATATGCTATTACTTGTGTATATATACTATTTTGTTTTCATTTATTTTACTTTGTGTCAAATTGACACAATTTTTTTAACATGTATACTTAAATAACTATCCTAAACCTGAAGGGAAACTTATAAAAAGAAGAAAATGTAAATTTAATAATTGAGATTAATGTCATGATTTGAAAGTAAAGTGAGTTGAGACATTAATATTGTAAGTTTAATTTGTAATCTGTTCTGTTATTCATTCAACTAATTTTCTCCAAACTTTTCTGTCCAGAGATTGTTGATTTAAATGTTTTATCAATGCTGTCATTTATCTGTCATTGTCTCTTGCATACAAGCATAATGTTGTGTGTGTTTGTTTTTCAGGAGAGAAGGTGAGGGCGTGCGGGTGTTTTGGGACAAGCTCAGAGAACCCTCCTTTTCTTCCCGCTGGAATCCTTTTTCTGTTGACTATCCTTTTACTACATTCACCTATCATCCTGCCAAGAGTGCCAACGAGCAGCTCGGCCGCTTGTGCGAGGTCAGTATTACAATACATTCAAAAAAATTACGTTTGCTGCTTGTTCAAACTACTTATTTTAAACAACACAAGTTCAAACGACACAATTCTTACATTTTTGGGGGGGACGACTTTATGATCCATCCACTTAAGTATGTAAAAAACAATTAAGTTATTTGTTTTGGTACAACATGAAGGAATTGTGTGGATCTCAGTATTTTTTTTACAGTGTACAATACACAGAACACAAGACAAACACTGTAAAAAATGTTAGATTCCAAACAATCAATTTGTGTTGGGTCAACATGAAAGAACTAAGTTACTTATTAGTTTTTACAAATTTAAGTGGATTGGACATAAAACAATTGTTAGCCCAAAAAAACTCAAGAATTGTTTCAAGAGTTTCAGCTCTTATAAGTAGTTAGAGCAAAATAAGTAGTTTGAGCAAACAAGTTTTGTTTTTTGAATATTCGCCTTTCTTTAGTCAAACTATAAGAACACAAATCCTAATCATTTAACTTAGCCAATCTCCAATGCTGTTACTCACAAGTATTACAAAGGTTGCCAGAAGGCTTGTAGAGGTGGAGTAAGAATCCACCATTTCTTGGAAATCGACTTTGGAAGAAATGACGTGATCAGTTAGCATGCATAGGGTAATATTTATTTCACTGCACGATGAAGGATTCAAAGAATGACGTCTCGAGGCTGGGGTTACTTAAGGCAGCATTTCTCAAACTGCAAGTCGTTGTAAAGCTACGGGGCTTATTTTGTGATTAAATCTCACTAAAGACCATGAAACAAAAAGTAACTGACTATAACTGGCTAGTTTCACCCACATACTTTTCACTAAAGGGATTAGTGATGCATTGGCTCTTAAAAGCAATAGTTCACCCAAAAGTTAACATTTCTGTCAGCATTTACTCTCCACCGTTCACTTGTTCCAAACCAGTTTGAGGTCTTTCTTTTGTTGAGCACAAAATATGTTATTTTAAAGAATGTAGAAAATGAAAACTGGTGGAATTAAAACTTTGACTTTCTTATTATATTTTCCTAGAATGGATGTCATTGGCTAGCGGTTTGCAATATTCTTTAAAATAACTTAGTTTGTGTTTACAAAATAAAATGTAATAAAATAAAAACGTTTGCAACCAAAATTCATAGTTTACTTTTTGGATTTTGAGCCACTTGAACTTGAATGAGCCAAATTAAAATTTATAGTTCATCTGTGTACACACATGGCATTATTCATTTTTACTGCCAATAAAACAAACATAATTCAGGTTTAAGAAGAAAAGCACTAAAATGTGTTCATTTTAATGTCTGTATGACAGTAATTATAGTTTATCTGCAGACCCACATCGTATCTGCAGATTCTTTAGCTCATCATTGAGTCTTATTATTTACTTGTGCAAATGTGTGTAAAAATATCTTTATTTTGTTTTTATATTAATTTCAGTAATATTATTTACTTATATGCAAATATTTATATGATTTATTTATAAAAAAGTATTTTAGAACAGAAGATACAGTAGATGTATTATACCAAACAAGTAGATCTAATTTGATTTGCATTGTAAACCTTAAATAAAAGCTAAAAAAAATATTTTAAAGATGTGTTTTAACTTTTTAGTCACTGTATTCCCAAAATCATTCCACGTAAATCTCCAGATTTATTTTTTCTGAGCAGAAAAAGTAAAAATGTAAGCATTTTTTTTTTGGCGCTTTCCTCCGGTTTGCAGTATAGGTGAAGTAGATCAATTAAATTGGCTTGTGTGCGTGGGTTTCTCCCGGGTGCTCCGTTTTCCCCCACAAGTCCAAAGACATGTGGTATAGGTGAACTGGGTAAGCAAAATTGTCCGTAGTGTATGAGCGTGAATGGGTGTGTATGGATGTTTCCCAGTGATGGGTTGCAGCTGGAAGGGCATCCGCTGCGTAAAACATATGCTGGATAAGTTGCCGGTTCATTCCGCTGGGGCGACCCCAGATTAATAAAGGGACTAAGCTGAAAAGAAAATGAATGAATGAGTGTTTTTGAAATTTGTCAACAGGGCATTTCCCGATGTATGTGTGAAGACTGTAAAATAAAGTATTTTGTGTAATAAAGTTCATTTAGAATATATACACTTAAAATGTAATACTGAAACACAGTACAAATAGTAAGATATTCAAGTAAGCTATGATAAATGTTTAGTATTTCAGTCAACATATCAAAGTGTCTTTTTAACAGTTTAAAAAATAGATTTTGAAATGTTTACATTTACTAAAAATGTACATTTTAATGTGTTAGAAAATGTAACAAGCCCTCATTTAAGATTGTATAAAGGACAGTAATTACTACAGTTTAGACAACATGTCAAATAAGGTGCAAAAAATATGTATTTCAAAATGTAGAACTTTTTTCTTGGTCATTGTGGCACAGGACACGTAAGCATATAGTTTAAGGTGTGATTGAGTCTTACACAGGTGACCTCAAAGATCGCATAACCAGTCATTTGGAATAGAGGGGTGTCTAATCCCACAGCCACATTCCCATTCCTCGCATTCCACCCCGCCTACAGAGGTGAACTGCAGTTTTTAAAAAAAAGTAAGAAAAAATAAGAATGGCAGATAAAAAAAAAAAGAAAACATAAACAAGAATGTTTTGACAAGACAAAACCGCCAACGTGATAAACAATAGTTGAGCCAAATAATAACTTAAAAGCTGTTTTTGCTATGTTTTAGTACTGAATAGGACTCTTTACAATTGAAATGGTTAGCATTGGGTTATTCCCTGGATAAACAGGGTAAACTTTCTTCACATTTCATTGTGTTTATCATTTACCCTGGTTTAACTGTCAAGTCTGGGTATACATATGCTTATGTTTCATACTGTACAGTTCTAAAACCTAGATTAAACATTGATTGGGTGAATGCAGCACAAAGCCTGCTTATATAAAGGCTCATTGTGCAATCTCATGTATTGTTGACTACTAAAGGTTTTCCTGGCAAACTGACCATATTTAGTTTTAGTTTGTATGATGTTGCTTTGTGTTGAACAAATTTGATTTGCCTTTGTAATCTTTAATCTAAATCTGAAAATGAATTTCCCCCCTGAAATGATAGGCCTTCACTGACAATACCAGTTTGACAGCTTAGTTTTGAATCATGCCCCTACATCCCCTAGTTTTGACATGAATTGTTCTCTGATATCTACATACAGTCGAACTTGATAATATTTATACCCCTGGCAAATTCTGACTTAAAATTACTTTTATTCAACCCAGAATTATTATTGTTTTAATAGAAATGAGACAGGCTTCTCCCAAAAGATAATAAGATGATGTACAAGAGGCATCATTGTGGAAAAAACATATTTCTCAGCTTTTATTTACATTTGAGCAAAAACTTTAAGTCAGAATTTGCCAGGGGTATGAATAATTTTTGGCTTGATTAGTAAGTGGCTTAGTACAAAAAACTTCAGAAAGAGGTTTACAATTGCATATAGAACTGGGCCAAGAATTGGCCCTAGAATTAGGGAAAGGGTCATGAATATTAATGAGCTCTGCTCTAATGCTGCTTATGCCTTTAATACACACACAGCCGAAATACACATACACCGAAAACTTTACAATGTTAACTGAACCTTATGTCACTTCTAGGTGGTGTTAAATATACTTATAACCTGTCTTACCATCATTTAGCATTCTGACAAGCTTTAAACAGATGAGATAAGTTGTGTTTCAGGTTCACGGTATGATATTACTGTACTGAACTGTACTGAAATATTATTATTCAGCTATGCCTATCCAGATTTTCCATCTATGGCACTTTTAACATGCTTTAGAGCAGGGTTTCATAGATCAGTCAGATTTTAGTATATTTAAATGCTTTTTGCACTGCTCTTAACCCCGGGTTATCGTCATTCTAAACACCACTTTAAACACCACTTTTAATCCTGGTTAAAGACACATTTCACACCTGTAATTTTAAAGCGGTGTTAGCACCGCATTTTACCCAGGGTTATGAAACTCTGCTCCAGAGCAGGATTAGCACCGTATTTGTGGTCCTAAGTTTGTTCAGTATGAAACGGAGCAGTGCTTGCTTGTTGCTGCTGGACTCTTGGCAAGAAATGAGCAGCGAGGTTTACAGTATATCACCTCACAAAATGTGTGTGCTGTAAAAAGCTGCTGGTGAGATCTTCAGAAGTAAGAAAGGTAAAAGGATGAAAAGCGTGTGACACTGCAAATATGAGAAAAAAGGCATTAACCATGGGTTTAATCACCAACACAAATAAATATATAAGTGTGGAACGTATGTTAACATATACCCAGGATTGTTTTTCAACGCCAGGTATAGTTTGAGCATTGTGAAACGTGATTAAAAATTCCTTTTTATTGTGAAGTTTAGGGTGACCCAGGGTTAACAAATTCAAGTGTGAAAAGCTCTTTACAAGTATTAAATGATCCTTTACCTTTAAAACTTTGTTTAGAGTGTCAGTAACCTGAGGTTAAGAGTAGAGTAAAAACAACAACAATTTCTCCTTTTTTTCTCCTACATTTAGATTGAAAGTTTCAGGGAGCAACTGACTTTGGCAGCGCAAAAAGCCCACAACAAGAATCCTGTACCGGGGAAAGCCAATGGAGTCCTTGTGCTGAATCAACCCCTCCTAATCGAAGCATATGTGGGTCTGATGTCTGTCATTGCAAACCAAAACAAGCTAGGCTATTGCTTAGCACGAGGCAATATTGGTTTCTAATGGCACTTTGAGTCTTCTAATGATTGTTTACACTAATTAATCCTCTTCACCAGCTGAGCATGTATATTTAATATTTAAGATGATAAGTATACTTTCAATCAAGAGGAATGTAGGTCACATATATCTGTACTGTTAATATCTAGCAAACCTTTTCTTTTTAAATAACAATGTCAATTAGTAATCATAACGTACAAAGTATGTTGTCCCTCCTCCGACAACTTCCTGTGTTTAGAAATATTTTGTTTTAGTACATCACTGCAGAATTAGATTTCTCCTTCTGTAATTTCAAATGTGCCTTTTCTTTCATTCTCTATCTGTGGTGTGCTGATACTGTATATCCTACTTCATCAACAAGGCTTCTTACAAGCCAACTGGTGCATGAAGGTACACAAGTCATATTTGTTGGATGGTTGAGGGTTTATTATTACAGCAGAACAAAGTGCTGCATTTTCCATGATTGTATAATTAGTTCATTCACTCAATCTTGATCTTGATTTCTTTCTACAACAGAGTCCCAAACAAACTGTAAAGCCTTTATAAAATAAACAGTTTTACAGAAACTTGATTCATTAGTATTGAATATAGTTTTATTAAGTATAACAAAGCGTGCCTTACTTGTGCTTCATTTATCTGACTAGTTTGCACTCTTTTCATTTATCTGATATTTCTAAAGAGGATAGGATTAAAAGTGGCACCATTTGAACTTTGAACAAGTGTTTTGTCCACACAACATGTTCCTCAGCAAAGTCTGTGTTTATGGTTCTTTCTGCTAATAAAGGTTTGGACAATGCAGGTCCAAATTCTCTTAAACGTTGAGTCACTGTATACAGAAACACATTCTTACCCTCTACAGTGCTGAACTAGTTATCAGTTCCAATTGCAGTTCCAATTGCAAAGTCCACTAGTTCATTTGTCTTTCATGGTCCTTTTCATGGTCTTTCCAGTATTTTTGGAGAACATGAATGAGTTTGGGACAGTGAAAAGATGTAGTTTTACTTTGTAGTTCTAGAAATCATTATTGGAATGACCAATTTTTCTTGCTATGGCTAAAGGGGTTCCTTTTGCCTTCATCTGCACAATCTGCTGTTGGAGAGTTTTGGAAACTTTATAACAGCTCACCATTTTACAAAATGACTGAAAAGGGTTCTTCAAAAGGGTTTGCCATGTAAGAAGTGAAATTACCACCAGGTACCAGATTAGCACTAATGAATAGGTATCTGGAGGTGTTCTCATATTTGAATGGGGTTCTTTTTTATTCATTTGTGTATTTACATTTATATATGCTGTGGTTCAAAAACTGCTCTTTTACTCTTGTTGAGACAACTTCAAGGAATAACCCATAGGAATAAACAATGGGAACAATAGGAATAAACAATGACCTCAAAATGTAGAAAATTTGAGGTTCTCTAATTTTCACCTCCATTTTCATACAAAAAATTGAAAGAAATGATATGAAGCATGATATGCTGTGCAATATGGAATTACATGTTGCATACACAATCAAGTATCTTTGATTTTGCATGAGAAAATTTGGAAATAACTTGAAATAAAAATAAATTGAACATTCACTGTAAATGAATAGGTATCATAATAAATCGAAAGATTTGTATTCTTAGATACGCATTTCAATGATTATGTTTGTTGTGTACTACCTTTCAGCAGGGGGATCATTATGACCAGGGTGGAGAATGCAGACTTAAAGAATGCACACCATAACTCTGGTCTGGCAAACGTTATGTGTTAATCTCTTGTTTATCTGATTGCATTTCTGCAGGCTGCACAATGGCACACTTTGAGCTTCTACCAGATCTCTAACCAGAAGCTTGGTGAATAATGCGTGCATTCTTTCCATTCATCAACCTCCTGTAAATACCAAACTTTTCTAATACAATGATGCAGAGTCCTCTCCATGAAGGTTTTTATTTTTGTCTCAAAGGGTTAATGCTTTTCCTGTGAAAGTGGGGACGTGTCTCACAATCTAGGATCAGGTGCTGCTGTCCCCTCAGGCCATGACTTCTCATCCATGCTATCTCCACCTCTGCTCGTAAAAGATCTACAGAGTAAACCTTGAATCATATGCCAAATAAACTAAGACCATTTAAAAAGAGACAGAATAACACAGAGTGATGACACTGCTCTGCGTAAGTGAGCTGGATTTCACAAGAGGATAAGTGAAAGATAAATAAAATTCTTTTTTAATGGGAGTGTCCACATTAGTGATGAACCTTGTTATTATTGTTGTCATAGTGGCAAGACATATTACCCTAACTTTACTTTAATGTGGCGGAACCATCTTGGAAATGGTGAGCTAAAGCCAAATGGCCAGTATTTTATCATACTGCTTTTCAAAAAGTGTCATTTTCTTAGATCAACTTCTGTGAATTTAGCTTCTCCTTGGCTGCTTTTTTTGTTTTTATGCATGGGTTTTATAAGCTCATCCCTGTAATTGTGGTGTTTTGTGTTGGTGAGCAGTGTTTCCATGGAGGCTGAACAGTAATTGCTCTCTTCTTTTGTAAAAAAAAAAAAGAAGACGAAGAAGAAAAAATACCTAATAAACAAGAGGTGCACATGTGCAGCGATAACCTAAGGCACAATCTCATACAGTTTGGGGAAATTAAAAGTAATACATTTATGAAGTAGTGTGATTATTATTATTATTAGTATTAGTATTACTTAAAGATATTTTGTGGATTAAAAGTATCCCAAAAGTTATATAGTCAATCTTGAAATTATTAATCCCCTGGAAAATTCTGATTTAAAATTACTTTTATTCAACCAACAGGGTTTTTTTTTGTTAGTTTTTTTGACTGGAAATGACACAGGCTTCACCCAAAAGATAATACGATGATGTACAAGAGGCATCATTGTGGAAAAAAAACCAACTCTGCTTTTATTTACATTTGAACAAAAACTTTAAGAATTTGCCAGGGGTATGAATTATTTCGTGCTTGACTGTATATTCATACACCTGGATTGTTATCTTGTTGCTTCAAGCTACAGTGTAAATGAGTCTATAAATCTTTGAACTGTAATATCTCTAAAATGAGAAGTAGTAGTATTATTTTTCTACGATATATGCATAAAATATAGTGATTATTTGCATTTCTTATAGTTATGTGTGGATTCTTCACCTAAAACTGCTTCTGTGGATTCTAATTTAAACAGATATTTTAACAACTTTATTGTCAAGATTGTTATCTTTTTTTGCTCCAAGCTAAAGTGTAAATGAAAGCATTGTTGAACTTTTACGCCTTTTAAAGACGTTTGACAAATAAATTACAACACATTGTGGCTGGAGGCCATCATTTCTGGCCTTGTATAACCCCACTAGTCCTATATGTATTTGAATAAACAGAGAATTACAGTTTGGAGGTGAAAATGCGGTCCTGGATGTATAAATATCCGCAGTAATCCATGCGCTTGGGTGTGGGGTTCTTTATGGATAACATAGCACACAGAGTTCCTCAGTTAATCATCATGAGGTTTCATAATGAGAGAGGTTCAAGCTGCATTCCTCTGTGAGAAGGTAAGATGTAGCCCATGGCTATACAGAATATGTATTTGTCTTCCCATCGATTTTTTTTTAAGCTGATGCACAGCTTCTGACAAACTGACACCTTTTTGTTTTTTTCTCCATATTTATTAAATGGGTGAAAGTTAACATGAAATACTATACATGGTTTCCTTTCTGTACTGAGTAGTCTCAAATAGCATAACTAGCCTTTTTCTTTGGTGCAGGTACAGTAGGCTATATATGTTTTGGGTTGTTTTAATAACTATGTATCGCTATTTATTCATTCATTTTCTTTTCAGCTTAGTCCCTTTATTAATCTGGGGTTGCCACAGCGGAATGAACTGCCAACTTATCCAGCATATGTTTTACGCAGCGGATGCCCTTCCAGCTGCAACCCATCTCTGGGAAACATCCACACACAGTCATTCACACACATACACTATGGACAATTTAGCGTACCCAATTCACCTGTACCGCATGTCTTTGGACTTGTGGGGGAAACCGGAGCACCTGGAGGAAACCCACGCAAACACGGGGAGAACATGCAAACTCTACACAGAAATGTCAACTGACCCAGCCGAGGCTCGGACCAGCGACCTTCTTGCTGTGAGGCGATCGTGCTACTCACTGCGCCACCGTGCTGCCCTATGTATCGCTATCTTATATATATTTATATATTTCTTGCGTCATCAGAGCAGGTATTCACACCACCGTTTGTTTTAATGAATTTTTTATTTTTTTTTAGCTAGTCGGGGCTACCCCAGTTGAAGCCTTTGGGGGGGGAGGGGGGTCTGTCACTTTTAGAGACCATTTAGAAACAGGTGATTAAGAATGTAAACTGTCCCCCCACTTTTAAAATGTCCACTACACCCCTGGTTACCAGTTTCCAACATTCTTCATAATGTTTTCTTTTGTGTTTAACAGAAAACCCCCCCCAAAAGGTTTAGATCCACTTGAGGGTGAGTAAATAATGTGTACATTTTCATTTTTGGGTCAACTATCCCTTTAAGTTATGTTTTATGGTCTAGAGTTGAAGACATACAAACATACAAATTCAATGTTTGTTTGATTTTAGTAATGTTGTTTAAAATGCAATTAAATCAATCAATCAATCAGCTGAACTAACGGTTTACATTGTTTATGCATCGTCATTCACGCCTAATGTTAGCATGTTCAAACGTCCCAGTTTTCAGAGGACTGTTGTGGTTTGTGAAACACAAGAAATGTTTCCGTTTACCAGCCTCAAAACTAGCAAATCCTCAAATACACAAAAAGCTCAATCGTGTAGTGGTCGTTTTCACCAGCAGAGGGCGATAAGAGCGATATTGATTGTACGCCCATTCTTCAGTTTAGCCACAAAGAAGTCATCCTGGTCGAGAGGCACACTGTTGTCATTTGTTAGTAGAGACGCCATTGCCATTTCAAGGTGTTGCTAATCTTTAATTCTATAAGGTAACACTGACCCTGACAGGATCGTAATTGTTTTTAGAAATACTTTTTCGTCACACGCAATCCACACTAAACGTTAGTTACTCTTAAAACAATTACATTTTCAGAAAGCACATAAGGTTAACTTGCGTTCCAGTGGCGCATTACCGCTGTTATTTAACCTTAATCCTGGGAAAAGGATTAAGGTTAATTAGGGTTACATTTTTGATAGTACTACCATTAAGAAAGAATGTTGCATTTTTGCATACAGTATATTCACATTAAAAATGCAATTAGAAATCTTAAAATATGTACATGTGATTTATGTTCACGCCTTGTAATGTGTTTTTTTAAGTCATGTTATTATAATACTGTTTTGATCTTTTTTTTGCAGTGGTTATGCTTTTTCGTGTTTTTGCTGAATTGTTAGAGTCTGTTTGTTTTGCAGTTGACAATTATCATGCCAATTTACTATATGGATCCATTTAGTCAATGTTAGTAAATGTAGAAACTATGAATGAACAATACTTATGAAGCATTTATTAACCACAATTTAACATTTACTAGTGCATTATTAAAATCTAAAGTACTTTTTAACATTAGTTAGTGCACAGAGTGTTATCAACAACTAACAATGAATAACAAAGATGAAAAAATACTATAATGAATGGCTCATTATTTGTTCATGTTAGTGCATGTATGAACTATCATTCCCTAATGGAACCTTAGTATAAAGTGTTACTATTATAATAATATAATTGAAAATATTATTATTAAATTATATTATTAAATTATATTTGACTGCTGAAATAGAAAATCCCCCAGAATGGTTGGAGAAAGGTTTTTCTTTTCCAATTTGCTAATACTAATGATGCCTTGCCTTATCAGATATTGGGCCCAATAAGGCGCAAGGTTTGTTGCTATTTTCAGACCAGCGCAACCCTAATTTTCACGTTTTGCACCACGTTGTTTAAATAGCAAATCCATTTGCGGCAATTTGTAGACTCATGGGTGTGCCGGTCTATAAAGGAGGTGTGTTAAGGCACATTATTGGCATGTTGCTGTTTTGAGAAACTGAAATAGACCTCGCGCAGAGCGCGTTAGTTATGCTCCTATGCAAGTTTAAACGCTTAATACACACAGGATGTACTGTTCATCAATACACAAATATCTTTACATATGAAAAAAAAATAATAATTAAAATGTTACAAAAAGTATTATTTACTACATATAAAAAAGATATAATAGATATAAAAAAACACTACCTCCATGCCTTCTTCATGTCCGGGGACCTTTTTTGCAGTTTATTCATGACAATTTGCATTTTTATTATTATGTTATAATTATTAGCAGTATTTATTATATGCATATTTATATTTGTATTAGAAAAAACAAGTTTAGATTTGTTTTTTGTTCAAAAACCCCTTATGAGTGCACGAACATCGAGGACCGTGACGTCGCCCGGTATGGCGCAGCCGGGGCCCCACCCTGGAGCCAGGCCTGGGGTTGGGGCTCGTATGCGAGCGCCTGGTGGCTGGGTTTTTTCCCACGGAACCCGGCCGGGCTTAGCCCGAAGGAGCGACGTGGGACCATCCTCCTGCCTCGGGGATCCCCCCGGAGGAGCTGGAGGAAGTGTCTGGGGAGAGGGAAGTCTGGGGTTCTCTCCTAAGACTGCTACCCCCGCGACCCGGCCCCGGATAAGCGGTTGAAAATGAATGAATGAATGAATGAATGAATGAAGTTTAGATTTGTCCTCCTGTCGGGTTTTGGAGACGTATGCATTACCATATGGGGAATAAAAATAGAATGTGTGTTTGGATATAACTTTTTCACCACATTTTGTTACTATTGTTCATTTATTCATTTGCAGGAAATTCGGACTGAATTTAGAAATAGTTTTAAAACAAATCTTTGCACTTAACAAACGAAATTAAATATTCAGTCTTTAGTGGAGTGCGTACAACACGTTTCCTTATCCACGAAAGTAAAGTAAAGAGTAAAAGTAAAGTTAAGAGAAAGTAAAGCGGCCGAATGGAGGAGGCTCGTTCTTTATCCTCGCGCAGATGGTCTGTTAAACTGTTTTCTTGCTATGAAGCATTCAGTTTTTACATTCAGTTTTTTTACTTTGTCATGTAAATAGCAAATGTACCATGGCGCGATGCAACTGACTCTTAAAGGGAATGTGAGATGAGACTGATTGGTTTAATGCACGTTATGCTCAAAACACACCCATAACTCATTAAGAGAATAAGCACAACCCTGTTAGACCATGTGCTGCGGCGCAAAACTTATTTTTCCGTCCTTAAAATAGCAAAAGTGGATTCGGACACGCCCTTAATGCTTTTGCGCCATGTGCTTTAGACTTTGCGCCTAGATCGTTAAAATAGAGCCCATTATTTTCATGCGATTTACACTGTTCTTTTTAATACCCACCCACCAGATCCAGGAGCAAGCTTCCATTGGTTGGATGTCCCAATGTTTTTAAGCAATGTTTACGAAGACTGTATCATCATGGTCATCACTGCAGTGCTGTCAGATCCTGGAGGCACTGTAGCTTTACCCAAGCACCATGTCATGTCTCTCTGTAAGTATCTCGAGAATTAGGCATTGTGTAATCTTGTGTTTGGGCTATTTGAGCTTGAGTAGTCTTTCATTTTCATCCTGCAATATTGCGTTGGATGCATTCTTCATAGTTGTTTAAGGCATAAAAAGCCACACAGTGTAACAATATAACACATGAAAAGGCAGAAACATATAAATCAGTAAAGGTTCAAAACTCTTTAGTATTTCTTTAATCAAAATTCATTTTTTTCATTATTGGGCCAATCACAGTCATATCTGTTGAACACAATGGCCAATCAGCAGTGTTTAGGAAACCTGCTCAACAGCACTTAAATGTTTTTACAATTTCAGGTACCAATGTCCGTACTTTTGAATCACCTAGTTAAGAGTTGATCATTTTCTGTAAAGCAAGCTTAAAATAATAAATATAATGTTCACAGTGACCTATTAAGCCCCCAAACATTTGAACAATAGTTTGTAAATATCATTTAAACGAGATGGGTGTGTTTGAGTGGCACGTTGTTTTGCCTTTGAGGGTTTTGTCTTCTCATAGGTCAAGCGTCATCGGAAAGACAAATCTTGTCCTCTAGACAGGTGCTTTAGGTTTTTGTTGTGATATGAAAAGAGACTCCACATTGCCCTTGAGTAGAATTTGATTGGCAAAGTGGTTGAGGGTGGGGAAGAGTTGAGAAACTTTCAGGGAACCCATGACCCCACATGACCCGTCTAACACCAGTGCAAGACAACATGCCAGGAGCGAGTAATACTATACAAACAGTCAATCGCCAGCCTGACATGGCACATAGCCTGTAGCTTCATACTCTTCAACTAACACATACTTGAGTCACTTCTCAGATTCTAGAGAGGAAACTATACATTTCAGGGTTAGTTCTACTCCTTCAAATCCACAAGAAATGTTTTCATCTTTAAGACACAAATAGGAATTTTTAACTAAATCTGTTTTAAAACTTTTGTAAAGACAATTACCTAAATCAATTGAAAGGTTTACATCAGGTCTTCTGAAGAGTTACTGCTGCTTCATTTGATGGACAGGTTTAGTTTAGGTTTAGCTTTTATTCACATATAAACATTCCTACCTGACACGTCACATGTCAGACAAGCGTGCTTGAGCTTTCATAAGCAAATTTGCACCAATCATTGCTGATCAATGTTTATATGTGAATCAAAGACCAAATTGCAGTCTGTTCATCTGTGCATCTTATAAAGCAGTCACACCTTTTCAAAAGACCTGGACTGAACTGTTTATTTCATATAGGTTTATTTTTAGATACCTTCATAAACATTTTTAACTGTTTTGGTTTAAGAGACTTTCAATGGAAGGATAAACCTTTATCCAATTTGATTTATAATGTATTAAACTTAATAAAACTGATAAAAATGTTTTTTTGTTCATGTTATGTATGATTCAAGGATATAAACAGTTTAGCTGTAAACTAGCTAATGGGAGAATGTGTATTGTTTGTGCATAGTGCATTGTCTGTGTATTAGCGTGTCCAAATGTCCCATTTTTCCAAAGATAGTTTTAAAAAAATTATTTAAGGTTTGGAGCAACACAAGGATGAAGAAATAATTTTCATTTTGAGGTGAACTAACCCTTTAAGACTTTCCAGTTTACGAATAATTTATAGAGTAAATATTGCAGTAAGTTAAACAAATTGTGTTGTATTTCAGTTTTTTTATTTGCAGTATGTATTTCAGTTTAAGTATGCAATTATGTTGTTAGGTTTTTACAAAGAGAATCTTGCATCTCTTTGTATTGTCAAAATAATTCATTTTTACTATTTTTAGGCATAAACTTATAAATAAATCAGGCCCATGATATATGAGGAAACCCATCAGTAACAACCTTCAGAATATAGAAATTAAGCTAAGAAGTTTAAAGGGATAGTTCACCCAGAACTGAAAATTTACTCACCATTTACTCACTCACAAGTGGTTCCAGACTTTGAGTTTTCTTTTTTTTTCTGTTGATCACAAAAGAAGATCTTTTGATGCCCTGGAAGTCACTGGTTACATGTCTCCAACTTTTTTCAAACTAACATTTTTTTGTGTTCAACAGAAAAAAGAAACTCAAAAAGGTTTGTGATGAGTAAATGATGACAGATTTATCGGTTTTGGGTGATCTCATTAATGCATGGAAGTTCCGCTGAAGTTATTACAAAGGTCCTTTCTAAATGTATTGTAATTTATATATTATGTGATTAAGACACAAAGCTAAAGTTTATTAGAGGGTTCTTATGGGTGCAGGAAATCCTTGAAAATGCTTCCATTTTAATCTAGTGTTTCAAGGTTTGAAAAGTGCTAAAGTACTTGAAACTGCTTGAACATGTTATTGTGTTGCTTTCATAATAATTTATTTTTTTTAATAAGTAATAGTAATACACTATTATAAAAAAATCTTACTTTTAAAATAAGTATTTTTGCTTTTGAAATTAAAATTGGAGTCTGTGCAACATGTAGTGTGATCTGCCTGTCTTTTTTTAATACTGCGCCCTCTTGCTTAAACAGTGGGAGAAGAGAAAATGCATGGAGATTACAATTTCATGAGTGAGCAATAAATGAAATTAAAATAAATATAATTTAGAATGAAAAATTACACATTCAAGATGTGACTAAATAAGAGTAAAGAGTAATTCAATGTTAAGCTTGGGGCAAACATGCCATCATAATTTCCCTAGGATACTATAAAATAATAAGAAATATGATGAAGCATTTCTGTGTAAAGTTTGCATGTTCTCCCCGCGTTTGTGTGGGTTTCCTCCGGGTGCTCCGGTTTCCCCCACAAGTCCAAAGACATGCGCTATAGGTGAATTGAATAAGGTAAATTGGCCGTAGTGTATGTGTGTAAATGCAGGAGTGTGTGGGTGTTTCCCAGTGTTGGGCTGCGGCTGGAAGGGCATCCGCTGCGTAAAACATATGCTGGATAATTTGGTGGTTCATTGCGCTGTGGCGACCCCTGATTAATAAAGGGACTAAGCCGAAAAGAAAAAGAATGAATGAATGAATGAATGAAGTATGTATATGTGTGTAAATATTTAATTTGGCAAATTTGTAAAATGCTTGAAGTTTTTTTAAATATATGTGGAAAGTGCTTTTTAATGTGCCTAAATTTGACGTTGGAAAGGTGCAAGAATCCTGCTAATAAATTAAACTCTTAGCTGTGTAATTTGGGTCTGTTCTTTGCACTTGTCTGAAAAAGGAAAATCAGCTTGTAATCTCATGATAAGCATAATGAATAAACAATGGTTTTGTCTGTAGTTTCTTGCCTCATTTGTGCTTTATGTAAAGTTGTATATGCTCCCAGAAAACAGCGGAACAACCACTGCCTTCTGTATGGAATCCAGTTTCCTCTGTTGTAAGAAAAGTGCCAGTGCTAAGTGCTGTAAGATGCCTCAGGTCAGAGCAGTGCCACTCCATCTCAGTGTCTCTGAGCATGGCTTGTTTGTTCAGTAAACACGAGGCACCTGTTTGCGGAATTTGAGTTGCCAACTAGACCAGTCCAGTGGTATTTATTATGCCTAATGACCCCGGCTACCTTTTCCTTTTCGCTTTCTACTCTTTCCATCTGTCAGCCATACAGCTGTGTGTTAGCATGTACCGGGATAGGCCGTGCAGATAGGGATACTTTGTTTTTATTTATCTCGTCCTCACCACCCAGTTTCTGCCTCAGCTGTCAGTGTTGTGTCTGGAGTGTGGTGTCAAACGTAGCAGGGAATGGGACACTTGGAAAAGACTCAACTTCGCTAGTCCTCTCGGCTATGTAGAATGTAGAGGGGAGAGAGGAGCACGCCCTGGATTCAGATCATGGAAAACAATAGCTATGACAAAAATGTCAGGACGCCATTGCTGAGTTGCTGGATTGGCGTCATCACTGCATAATAACAGACTCTGTCATTTTGTTTACAACCGTGAATTATTTTGATGACGCTCTAAATGTTAAAAGATGATTTATTATCACATTCCAGATTTTTTGTTGGATTTATTGTTTATTTATAACCTTTTTACCTGCAGTGGTTACAGATAGCCTTAAAATTGTATTATTTCTTACTCTTGCAAACCAATATGACTATTGTTTATATATACATAACAATAGTCATATGGTTGTGGATTGGACAATGAAACTCAAATGCCTGGTTTTAGACTTCTTTTGCAGCCAATACAGCATCAATTCATATATATATATATATATATATATATGTGTGTGTGTGTGTGTGTGTGTGTGTGTGTGAATGTTTGTGTGTGTGTGTGTGTGTGTGTGTGTGTGTGTGTGTGTTCAAGAGATTAAAGAAACTCGAAAAGGCTTGTTCTGTTTATAATGTGGCTACATCTTTATTGTTAACTTTTCAGGAATTTTTATAATCATTCAAATAATAGAAATAAAAAATAAGTTGGTGTGATAGCTCAGTAAATAGTACGCCAAAATATAGTGCAACATCACTTTAAATCAGTTTAAATCACGGCTTGTAGACCTTTCCCGATCCTGTCCCCCTCTCTTTCCCACTTAACTTTCTGTCATTTCACTGTCCTGTCAAATAAAGGCAAAATGCCAAAAAGTAAATCTCAAAAAAATAACTTTTTTTTTCACTTGAAAATATCTGAAGCCTAATTGTGGAAAAACTAGAAAAAAGGTAGAAGTAGCATACCACTTTTTACAAGTTTTCTGTAATTTTGACACATTTCCAAGCGTGGGATTAAAATTGAGTACCATGGGACTTCACAATAATGATCTTGTAATTCATACCCGTGAAGACAACTGATTCTATGAATGATGGCTACTTGCGCAACTGTTATCTAAGCAAAAGGAGGAAAAGAGGAGAAAAAATAACAATATACCATGATCTGATAAAGATCTGTTATCCAGAAAGGCATTAGTCATAGCATTTACAAGAAGATCACATAGGAGGGTTTTCGTCTGACATTTTTCTCATGAAAAATAAAACATTAATCAACCAGGGCCTCTGTAAGCACTCATCACTTTTTTTTCTTAATTGTCTTGCCAATGCCAAAGCTTGTTGTTAATAGCAATAATGTTTCTTTGAGGACTTAATTAAAATGACAACAACAACAAACTCTGAACACTCTGGCTAAAATAAAATTAAATGAAGTGTATTTTATTGGCGTAAAATAAATTAATAAAATTAAATTAAATGAAGGCTATGGATACTATATTCAGGAATAATTCAATGTTATTATACAACGGCAAGCTAGCATAGACCCAGCATAAGTAACATAAATCACATTATTCCTCAGGAAGTATATTTATAGCAGAAAAAATATGATAAATAAGGGCTGTCGACCATGGGAGAATTTGTGAGAAACTCAAGTGTAGATTTAACATCGGGTCCTGAAGCCAATGTGATGCTTTAGGTGGATTTGTAGATTTCCAATGCAATAAAACTCTTCTTTCTCATTCTGATGCTCATTTAGAACTCTAGCAGATCGTCTTAAGTATGTCCGCATGCCTGAATGTACTTTCTATTTTTATGTGTTTAAATTATTACAAATGTACGCTATAAGCAATTGAGCGGGTTTACCTAACAAAGTGGCCGGTTTGTGTATATGCTTATCTCCAACTTAAAACAAACTAATCATAGATTTGACGTTTTTAATGCATGGCTGCTAATACTATTGTACTTCCATTTCAAGGGACCTCTAAATGATAATTTCCTATAGCAGATTAATAGCCTTCCAGACGTTGTGATGTTTGTTCTGTATGGACACTGTTGCTAGGCTGTTCAGCTACTGAGACTGCAGGGGGCCAGTGTGAGGCCTGCTGACAGGCGTTTTAAGGGAGCAGATCAGTAAGAGAAAGTGCAGACGCTGTGCTGGGGCCCACCCTAAGCCCTGAAGGTGCGTTAGTGCACACTCCGTCCCTCTAGTGATCTCTCAGCAATCTCAATCTTTATGCCCCCCAGTGTAACCGAAGCCCCAAAAATGCACTCTCAAAAAACCCCTACGTGCCTCACTGGTTTGAGCGTTTAGGATACCACAGCTAACAAGCAGGCTGCGATGCAAATGGATTCCACCTCAGTCTCGAACATTTTTCTGCTGAATTTCTGTGTTGTAAATATAGAATAGGAATCTGCAGAATTAACATGTCAGATGCAGCGTTTAATTTCCTCTTGTTCTGTCATACAGTGCACCTGCATGTTTGTTTGACATCTCTGCAATTTATCATCTGTTTTTATCCCACTCGAAGACACCCCTGCCACATTGAAATGTCATGCGTGATTGTTTGCCAACAGGGGGCAATGCATGCCTTTATGCAATGCAATTCAGTCCACTGAAATGCACTATGGCAAGTTTGCTGACAAAATAAAAATTTTATAATAAAAGATAAAACTGTTGGGTCAGTTACACTTTTTGGGCGCTATTTATTAATTTATTTAGGAACACAGATTAAAATCTATTTATTTAAATGAATAAAGTATAACAGTTAAATGAATGTATTTCATTGTATGAAAATATTTAATATTTCTCAGAGAAAAAAAATTAAGTTTTTTTTTTTTTTTTTTAAAATTTCTTTGTTTTTTTTTGTTGTGCAGAACCTTGCCTGTAGCTCTGTGTGAAAATATTAAATCAGGGTTATTTTAGGTTGTAAAATGCCTTTTGTTGTGACTTCTCAAAAATGTAACATTTCTAAAGCTGTAGCTTAATAATATTAGTATACATATACATGTATACATAGTATACATGTATACATATAGGCATGAATACAAATAACACTTTTTAAAAATGTCCCTTTTTGAAAAATTTACCCAATTATTATATTTAATTTACATGTCTACTGATCATTCCTCCCTAACAGCCTTATAACAACAGCTTTTCTGAGCAGCCTTAAACAGAAGCACGCCATTTTGCCATGTTGTGTGTTTACTTTGCAATGGTCCTAAGCATTTACTTGAGCAAAAACATTTTCCTCCACCAGTCATACATGCTTCAGAGTCTGAGTATGCTCAATTAAAAAAATAGAAATAAATACTCATAAGCTCATAAATATTGCACATAAAATCTGAGGCAGCTAAATCTCAAGTATTTACATTCTGGCCAAGTATTGGTGATCCGAGCTGGAGCAGTGGCCATCCTCTCACCCCTCTCAGCCCCTGTGGCCCTCAAGCCTCAAACCCCTCTTGACAAGTGGGAGAGTTTATGAGCTGGGTTAAGATGTCAGCGGGTGCACGAGTTCAAGGAACGCCAACGCTCCAGAGTGAACACCACCATATTCCACACCCCACCCATGTACCCTGGAGCTTTGTCCTTCTTGACCTCTTGTAGCAGAGCATTGTGATTAGGATCTCTGTAAATGAGAATCACAAGTTTAAATTTATCCCTGTAGGCCTTGTGTATTCTCTCTTGCACTACTACTGTTTCTTCTGCCGTGTCCCCAACAACCCCTCGTAACTCGCAGATATGTCCTCCTTGAAATGGCTGGCATGCCACTCGCAGATGTCCGTGCGGTGGGAGATGAGTTTGAGTGAGTAGATGAGGACGACAGCTGGGGGGGTTACAGTTTCACCAGATGTCCACTGGGTGCTAACCCTCGGTCAGACATGAGCTGCTCTGGACCCTCCTCCTTTTTTCGCTCTAGATGTATTTAGGATACACGGTAAATATTTTTTTCTGTGTAGAATGACAGGGAGAGGAACAGATGAGTCGAATTCCTTTAGGCAAGACTTTCACATGGCTTGACACATTGCTGACTGAAATGATGGACAGCATTTCATAATTGGCATTAATAAACTGGGTGGTGCCGAGAGATTGGGGTTCCTTGTTTAAGAAGATCCACATCTGTAGCTTTAATATGAAAGCATCACCGTAAATCTATTACAGCATTACAATTTTAGAGCTTGTGACCTAATGACATGTAAAATATGTATCAAGCAGAAATTCCTGAAGTATTTTAGCATGAGTGATTTTTAAGAGTTTTATTGTTTATTTTTTTAATTAATATTGGGCCTCACGGTGGCGCAGTGGATAGCACATTCGTCTCACAGCAAGAAGGTCGCTGGTTCGAGCCTCGGCTGGGTTAGTTGGCGTTTCTGTGTGGAGTTTGCATGTTCTCCCCGTGTTCGCGTGGGTTTCCTCCGGGTGCTCCGGTTTCCCCCACAAGTCCAAAGACATGCGGTATAGGTGAATTGGGTAAGCTAAATTGTCCATAGTGTATGTGTGTGAATAGGTGTGTATGGATGTTTCCCAGAGATGGGTTGCAGTTGGAAGGGCATCCGCTGCGTAAAACATATGCTGGATTAGTTGGCGGTTCATTCCGCTGTGGCGACCCCAGATTAATAAAGGGACTAAGCTGAAATGAAAATGAATGAATTAATTAATATTAAAACTATATGTCTATGGCTGTGTTTTCTGTTATTAACGTTGACTTTCTAATCCCTCTGTGGCTTTATGTAAGCAGTTTTGTAATGAGAAATTCTTGAATTAAATTCTTAAATTTATCACTGGGAATGCTTTTTGAACAATTTGAATCACCCTTACTTTGGTTTAAACTTTTATGACTTCTTTTTATGGAGCTTATTTTTTGGGGTAATGTTTTATGTACAGTTAGATTGCAATTAATTACATTATTTGCTACATCATGTAATTAATTAGATTAAACACTTTATTCACTTGACAGTTCTAATTCTTACCAATGAAGTAATCACTTCATTGCAAAAGAAACCCATCTAAACATGAGAGATTAATTATTTAAAAAGATACAGACAATAGAAATGTCAAATTATCTGCCAGTGCAGTGAGACAATTATACTTAGTAAGATTTCTTGAAATAAGTAAAGAAAATTGTCTTAAAATAAACATTCCAAGCAGTATATTTAGTCGAATTATCTTAAAACTAGCTTATTAATTGCTTTTAAAACAGTTTGCTTTTCTTACGTTGTGAGTTTCAAGATTACAAGATTATTATTTTAACAAGATTATTGTATGATTTACAATCATATAACCATGGTCACACATACATGCATTTTTTTTCAGATTGGTTTATTCAGATTAAGACTTGAAAGTAGTTACATTGCAAAATTATTACTTGTTGCTTTTGTACTGAAGCTTACTGTACAAAAACATAACAGAAAATATTTTGTCACTAAAGAATGAGTATAAGTGTAATAGAGCTTTTTTTTATTCAAGCTGGTTTTATATTTCGTCTGATTTTAATTAAGCTAAATTTGCAGGTAAAATACCTAACTTTACGCATAATCTTAAAACAATGATTATAATCTTACACAATCTGATCTTGCATATTATTGTATTCTTAAAACAAGGTCAATAAGATGTTTTGGCTAAAAACAAGATTGTAACTCTTGAGATAAGGAGTTTTTGCAGTGTTGAGGTTACAATTGTATTGCCATTTTTACCTTTACAGTTTTTTATTATCATTATTGTTTTACAGTGCAACTAAACATATTTGGCACATAATTAGAACAAGCAGACAGACATTCTCATTAATCATTGATTTAACTGTATGAAAAAGTATCACTGATGTATCATTCTGTCTCATGATACAGAATGATACATAGAATGATAGTATATTGAGGACAGCATTTTCTATTGATGAGGATGATGACGACGTTTCAGTCTGGCAATTTCATTTAAAGGGATTCTTTGTTTTCTCAATAGCATCTTTCTCACAGTTACAATCTTGTTTATTTTTTATTCTTCAACTCATAATATTACTTTATATTAACTTTCCTAATGTCTTCAAATTCTGAATACATCTGTTAAAAAATTACTCGCCTTCACTAAACCTCTAAAATAAAGCAGCAAAATTAAATTTCAATCCTCGAATCTATTTTGTACAAAGAAACAAACCTCATTGCCATCATAAACTTTGTAAATGTTTGTTTTCCCTCATCAGTGTGGATACTTTAATCAATGTTTAGTTTGTGGGCATCACTTATATTGGGATGTTTTCTAATGCTGAAAGTACCTGCATAAGTGTAAGATGTTTTTAGCAAGACACTATACATAAAAGTTAAAGCAGCAGAATCTTATTGTGTGTGTGTTTAAGGTGTGTGTGTGTGTGTGTGTGTGTGTGTGTGTGTGTGTGTGTGTGTGTTGGCATAAGTGGTTTATGGAACCAATTTTCAGGTTTACTCACCAGCATTATGAGACCATTTTATTTATGAGACCATTTTTGATGGTCTCATAATTCCAAAAATTTAAGTTGATATAAAAAATGGTTTAAATGGTGATTATTCATTACAATGACCTAAATTATTATTATTATACTTGTTTTATTAGTTTACATTGTTATTTGGTTATTATAACATTTGGTATGCTTTTTATGACCTTTACAAAAACGGTTCTCATAAACCATGATGTGTATGTGTGAACTTCGAACAGCGCCCCTGTATGCGGGAATTGGTACTGCACTTTTATACACACTCGCGCCAAATTATACACAATTTCGCGCCGTTTATGCAAAACCGGGAAAGCGTCAGTTTCCATGACGACAGTGGACGCGCCAGTCGCGCTTCGAGCAGTGAAACTCACAACAAACAAGTAAGTCCTTATTTTTAATATCTTGTGTGTTATTTATTATTATTTGTGCATTATTATTCCACTTATTGTCCAAAATGGCATGTTTACCTTTCACCATCTTCGTAAAAATATACGGCATATAGGCTACTGTTTTAGAAAAACACCAATAACTGGTGTCAGGGAGCAGAGGATAAGAAAACACGTACATATTTGAAATAGATCTTTATAATGGCAGCAGCAGACGTGTGACAGCACTTTAAAATGTGTATTCGCTAATAATAGCGTGCGCTCGTCCTGTATCTGGCTCGGAAACACCGGAGTCTTGTTTTGACAGATGTAGTTTATGTACTTTTTGTAAACATACGGACGAGAAACAATGACCGTGTGAATAAAGTAGTGTAAATGCGTGGTTTTATTTTCACAAAAGCCATGTTTGTGATAATCTTCTGCACAGTTAAACTGTACATGTAAATTAATTTACTTTCAATAATAAAGAGGTTACCCGAGTTATTAACTTTATTTGGTCAAAATAGTGCACTGCTATATTTTGTTAAATGGTATGAAATTTGATAACTATATTAGGCTACTAATCTGTTCTATTTTGGACATTTTTCATAGAGATATTTTACACTACATGTATTAATATTGCACTGAATATGGTATTGATATCACAACTGTGAAGTTTGACCTTGTATAATATTTTAATAGTGAATGGTGGTAGGAGTCGAAGCAGAAAGATGCTGCTCATCATGTGAGGCTGGGGAAGGATCAAGATATTCTTACATGGAGGTACATCAGTGACACTGAAGGTAATTGTTTTTGTAAATGTCTCACTCCAGGTTAACCTCAGTTCACGTTTCATTATACATATAGTGTATGAAACAATAAGATGCAAAAAAAGGTTTAGTTTAACATAAAAATAATGCATGTATGATGATTTGATGCCATGACGTTATAAATGTCAACAAATAACATTTGAATGTAAAAAAAAACCTTAGTTTTTTGTCCTTGTTGGAAAACACACTTTTAAATGTTAATGTTTAATTTAAGTGACAAATAAAATAGTAATATTAATGATTTCCATATTAGTGAGAAGTTAAAACTAGTATTTGATGGTGTTCAATATTTAATAAAGTATTAGATAATTTGTTTTGGGGGGTTAGTTTCCTGGACAGTGTACTTTCTGTGCACTATACAACCAAAAGATATTTGCCTTCTTAATCTTGATCTAAAGAGATATTTTCCTATTAAGCTTTACTTTAACAGGCATAATAATAATAATAATAACTTAGTGTATTTCTTTATTGTATATTCACTCACCGGCCACTTTATTAGGTACACCTGTCCAACTGCTTGTTAAAACAAAATTCTAATCAGCCAATCACATGGCAGCAACTCAATGCGTTTAGGCATGTAGACATGGCCAAGACGATCTACTGCAGCTCAAAGCAAGCATCAGAATGAAGAAAGGAAGAAAGGTGATTTAAGTGACTTTGAATGTGGCATGGTGGTTGGTGCCAGACAGGCTGGTCTGAGTATTTCAGAAACTGCTGATTTACTGGGATTTTCACGCACAACCATCTCTAGGGTTTACAGAGAATGGTTAAAGAAAGAGGAAATATCCAGTGGTCTGCAGAAGAGCATCTCTGAACACACAACACGTCCAACCTTGAGGCGGATGGGCAACAGCAGCAGAAGACCACACCGGGTGCCACTCCTGTTAACAGGAAACTGAGGCTACAATTCGCACCAACTAGTAGCCACCAGAAGATGGCTACTTCCCGCAGGATAACACGGCATGTCATAAAGCACGAATCATCTCAGACTGGTTTCTTTCATGCAACATGACAATGAGTTCACTGTACTCAAATGGCCTCCACAGTCACCAGATCTCAATCCAATAGAGCACCTTTGGGATGTGGTGGAACAGGAGATTCGCATCATGGATGTGCAGCCGACAAATCTGCAGCAACTGCGTGATGCTCTCATGTCAATATGAAGCAAAATCTCTGAGGAATATTTTCAGTACCTTGTTGAATCTATGCCACGAAGGATTAAGGCAGTTCTGAAGGCAAAAACCGGTACCTAATAAAGTGGCCGAGGAGTGTATATATGTTCAGTGTAAATAAGGGCTTTAAACAAATTAATTTACCAAAGTATGATAAAGTGCAATAACTAACTTCAACTGAGATTAATAAAGGCTTTTGTAGTTGTTATTACTTCGACTAGTTAAATTAGCTGAATCTTACTGTACAGAGTTTACAAACAAAAGGCCCATAAACAGTCAGTTCTCAATGTTGTAGGCCAGACTAATGTGAACATTTTAATGTTTAAATATGAATTACCCATAAGTCTTCAAGCATTTAGTGCTGTGATGAACAACCACTAATACAAAAATCTGAATATTCCTAAAAAGCACTGTAAAAGTTTTTATATTTTATTATTTAGTGCCCATGTCATCGATATTGTGCATGTTCATTATCATAATATATTGATTATCATATATCGGCATATGTCTAAATAATCCTGTGTAATAAGCTGTGGTTGTGTAGCACACACTTGCATTGTTTTAACTTTGTCTTCTGTGTTTTGATTCTGTTTTTCAGTCTCTTCACAAGCCTGAAGCTCTTTGACTATTGAACAGAGTCATTTTGGGTCTACTCTTGCACGGTTTGTCTATATATTTGTCTTCTAAATGTTGATCTGAAGAGATATTTTCTTATTGTTCCTTTTAGTGAGTGAGCAGTGCTCTGTGTTTTAGTATTGTGTATGTTAATTGTTTGTGTTTTTCCAGGAATTAGAGGGTTACATAGTTGAAATCATGAAATGGGTTTTATTCTATTAACAAAATAGTAAACGTTATCTGGCTCAGTTTCAAAAAGGACAAAAACAGCATTTCTATACAACCATGAGTATACACACACAGTAAACATACACACTACTGGATCACACAGTTACCATGAGTTCTCGTACTAAA
>CAIGQW010054109.1:18955422-18966505 GCA_903798125.1 Danio choprae | reverse complement strand
AACCGTTGTACCTAAATGTGTACAGCCTTCATGAAAATAGAAAATGATTCATTTTTTCTAATATCGGGCTTATTTTAGAAATAGTCACAAAATTTCAACATGAATAAACATTGTTTTTGTTTTTTTTCTGCTGCTAAAATGGTGCCTGAGTAATTTTTGACCAATAAGTCAACAGGATTGTAAAGGTGATTATTCGCTGTGTGACTTCATATACAGCCACTGTGCAATATTTCAAAAAATATGCTAAAGCACAAAAATGAAATATCTATTTTTATTACCAAAACACTGTTAGAGACACACCTGTATGTATTGTATCTTCACAATCAGGAAAAACAACAGTACAGCACGTGCAGACGTTGATTCTCAGTTCTGGTGAATGTCATGTGACCAACTTGTTTTTAATCTATTGCAAAAGACACAACAAGAAGGAATTGCGTACACATCATGACAAAGAGTGCGACTGGGTTGCTGGTAATGATGACACATTCTCTGACTCCAAGTTGACACAATTATTTTAAGAAAAACGTTGCACAAAGCATAGAATACAATGGTTCATTACTCATGTTTTAAACTTGGCTATAGTAAGGGTGTAACAATCAAGCATTAGTTTGTTGTCTCAAGCATATGGGACATCATTTGTCTTTCACTATCAGCAGGAAAATAATACTGTGTTTTATGTTGCTTTAGAAAATGTAGGGCATTTTCATGCTTATTTATCATGGGTTATCAAACACCATATTTAACCCTGGTTAAAGGAACATTTCACACTTGTAAATGAGAAGTGGGGTTTGCGGATTTGCACCAGTTTTTATCAAGGGTTTGGCGCAGTGTTAACCCCATATTGGCAAATATGTGCAATGTAAAATGATGCAGTGTTAGTATGTTATCTACAGTTGACAGTACATAGGTCAGTTATGGAAAAATTGTGCAACGGTGATTTTGATTGTACATGAATGAATATTAAGGATAATTATAAAATAAAGAATTAGAGAAAACTTCAACTAGAGTAAAGACCTTTTACTATTTTCAGGAAAGTATATTGGGGATGCCTAATGCTAGGACCTTTATGTAAACACTAACTAGCACATTTTCAAATAAGGAAGTTAATCATTTAGAATTGTACAGTGTAAAATGTAAGAATATGGAAATCCTGGACGTGAGTAAAATTAGAGAACCCAGGATTCTGTTTAGCTAGGATTAGGAATGACATAAGTTTGAAAATACCCTTTGAGGTTTGCAAAATATTGTCTTTTTAAATAGGTTCATTAACAAATAACTCTATTTAATGAAAATAAAATAAAAACATTATTTTAACATGCATTTGAAACAGAGGTAAATGTGGTGTCAGTAATTCAGTGGAAACTAAAGCCTGTTTTTTGTTCTGTCTTTTGTGGCAGTCTTTAGTCTCTAGACAGTTCAATTTGCCCTGTGGCTGTATAGCCCTTAAGAGCTGGGAAGAGCCACAAGCCAGGCAAACCTGTTTTATATTCTCTGATGTCTCATCTACATTTACTCATTGAAGCAAATATACTGATATACACATCACACCTCTGGGATATAGCAGCAGTTCATTCTTACAGATGTCACAGCAGTACCAGCAGTGATCATATATACATCAGCTGTAGTGTTCCATTTAACCTACATGACACAGAGTGTATATTAGAATAAACTTGAAGGAAAGAAATACACCTAACAGATAATTAACTAATTACTTTCTCCACATTACTGGCTAGAATGTTAGATGCTGGTGCATATTAGGTGTAATAGGCATTTTAGTTTCACGAATGAACCGATTACAATAAAAGAATGATGAATAAAAAAATACTATGGCTGGGCAAGGAAATGCATTATCGTGACAATGCATTAATTAATTAATTATTTTATCGCTCACTAATGCAAAGTTTTTATTATTATTTTATTGTTTTTAAATATCCACTGCTTTCTGGCTCTGAATCATGAATACACACACAGAAAAACAATGGGTCAGGAGGGGTGTGATGTTGAGCAGTACTAGCTTGGGATGGGCACCGTCATGTATCTCAACCAATGGTGGGTTCACATTAAACAAGAAGTAACGCATCACTTGCTCTGGCTTACTCACGAGATGTTTTTCACTTTAAGCAAATTTTTGAGTTGACCTGAACTTGGTGTGGAAGACTTGGCAGAGGCAAATGTTTGCGGCAAACGCATTGCACTTTCCACATCATTCACGTCATGCGACTATAATTCTTCTATAGTCACACATTTGAATCGACTTTGTAATAAACTCACAAATACTTAATTCCAAGTTTGGTGTGAACCCAGCATTAATGGCTCTCCATATGTAGCATTTAAAAACCCATAAAAATGCTTTTTCCTCCAATTTCAATTTGCTCATCATTTGTTGCTAAGCTATCATCAGATATGCTGTGCCAAGGAACCAACACTGACAAGCCCTTGCTGTAGCTCTGATAGTATTGATTTATTTTCAGAGAAAGGAAAAATCTGCTGTGGTGATTGTACACACTGTGTTTGACTTTTAGTCAATTAGTATACTTAGTCTAATTAGGTAATTAGTCTACTTTATAACTGAAATGTGTATAAAACATACACTGCAGGCAGTGTCTATGTGTAATGAAGTTCACGGCCACCTGGACACAGAAAAGCTCTCATAAACTAATAATAATCATATAACATGAATAATAATAATAATAATAATAATCTCTAGTCTCTCAAGCTGGTTATCTAAGAGCAGTGTGGTGCATGGACAGGAACTGAAAACCACGGATGTAATGATCACTTAATTATCGTTAAATGTCCTGGCTGTGGCAAATATCTCTGTTGTTAGGTTTCATTTGATTATTTTTAAAGTAAATATTTACAAGGTATTTTACAGTTTTTTACAATTGTTTTGCCACAGATTTCAGAGCCCTGGCGGAACTCTAGACACAAGATTCACAACCATTGCCAAAATTGCACATTTTTGCTAATCTTTTAACGCTTTTTTTAAATGCTTCGATACAATACACACATAAGTCAAAGATACTGTGTTCATTGAACTAAAATCACCTTTTCAAAATCACCTTTTCAAATTCAGCATCAAATTGATCTTATTTCAAAATGCAACTCAAACATTACGTTAGAAATAACTGAGTATTCATTTAATTAACATGATGTAACTTTCAATTGATTCAAGCACTCAAAATAATAAATTACCGTTGCATTACTCTTGATGCATGGAAACTGATGTACAATATTACTATTTTAGATGATGAAAGTTACAGGATATATCAAATGACATCAGTTACCACAGAAGATGACCCAACTGGATTACATTATCTATAGATTTCATGTTTATTTCATATATATGGTTTCTATGTTCCATGTACCACTTTTACAGACAATGTTTTCATATTAGGTGCTTCTGTATGCAAGAAAGTCTAATCACAGCATAACAGCAGACCAATGTCAGGCCTGGATTTGCGTTGACAGAAGGTTCTTTCCATGATTCTTGAGTAATGAAAACACCACTATGATGTAAAGGATGACCTGTGTCCAAATCCACAACTCCAGACTGATGGAAACACGGATCCCAAAAAAGAAATTAGATATATGGAAATATATGCAAATTATATATGTGACATGCTAGTTCATATGGATTTCATATATATGAAATTTATGTCATGTCAAAATATTGCAAAAATTGCAATTTTTTCAACAATTATAATAACAAATATGAGCATATATATATATATATATATATACACGTTATGATTGAATGAATTTAATTTGTACTAAATCTGTACTATTCCCGCTACACTGTATAAGCCATAATGAAACCTGTATCATATATTTTAAACAGCAATATTTAATGATTGTTAATGATTGTTTATTGAAACGGTGTGTGTCTTGAGTGTGCTGGTAAACTAAAGTTATGTTACTGTAGTATTTGTATGATAAAAGGATTATGTGAACCAATGATCCTGCAAATGCAAGACTTCTTAATTGAAATGAATGCAGCATGCAGAGTTTTGAACACTGGAGAGCCTGTATTAAGAGAAGTGACTGTTTAGAGTTTTGAAAATTGACATCAGGGTTCTGAAATTTGTAGCAAAGCAATTGTAAAAAAACTGTAACTGTTAATAATTAAAGGGAAAACTGCTGTGCACCATAGTTGTTTTATTTTTTATGCACTTTAATTCAAATACCAGAACCTTGAAAATGAAAGATGGTAATACACTACTATTGAATTCATTGTTTAATTTTTCATATAGAAGTGTGACTAATCGTGATTAATTAGAAATAAATAGTTCTGGTATAAAATGAAAATTCGGTCATCATTTACTCACCCTTTATTAGTTTTAAGCCACTTTGTGGTTTTATTGGATTTATTGAACACAAAACAAGGTTTTTTGATATTTTGAACCAGTAACTATTGACTTCCATATTATTTATGTTATATTTTATGTAACTGTATTTATAATCATATATTTACAATTATTATTTTATTGGATTTTCAACCAGCTTATGGTGAATCGTTACATGCCTGTCCTACAACAGAACAGAACCTAGGTATTCTCCCTTCAAGAGATGTAGGTGAAAGCTGTCATGCATCTTGGCTATCCACTTGTGACCAGTTCACTGAAAGCACATGTTGATACCAGCTGAAAATGGCCTGAATACCATTTTTTTAAAAATGAGAACCATGAGTAGTGTAGTTAGCGCATTAACTCGTGGCAAGACTAACCATCAGACGGATACATGGTGATCCAGGCTGGTGTAAATCCAGCTGCTGACGTGTTTATCACCCTCAATCTTGAGTCTGTCATATCCCGTTAAGGAGTGCGATTCAATTCCCGTTCTGCCCCTCTAGATATCTAGGTTTCTGAAAACCAGTCAATACTAACAGACAATGTTGTGTAGTGCATTCTTTTTTTGTGAAGAAAAGATCATTGAAGGATATATTCAATATCTAATATCACTTATATTAGAAATGTGTAAATCAGAGAAGAATAGCTGTGTCTCCAGGGTCCCATGGAAACATACACAATACACACACACACACACACACACACACACACACACACACACACACACAACCTCACTCTAGCAGCTGGTTGTCCTGATTGGCAGGTGACGTTATCTCATAGGAACCTGGCCCACCTTACAGTGTGAGTATACATGTACACACACATACACACTATTACCTCCCTCTAACCCAGATCGACTTTCATGCTTTTCCACGGCAATGTAAATTCCTTGAGCCAATCCAATTAGAAAAACAGATTACATGGCCTTTGCATCTAACTAAGCCCATGACTCTCCATTGCATGCATGAAAAGATTGTTTCAGTTGAGAGCCAATGGAAATGCTGTTATTGTTAAACACTGTCACATCACCGTGCTTTCTTAGAGATGACTCATAATGGAAATTTCACAAAGTGAGCTAAAAGGCTTTAACTTTATAGTTTGTGCGTAAGTCAATCTAACTGCATATCTATTCACATGGATCCAAGCCAACACATCTGCGTTTGACTCTTATTTGTCCACGGTTAATGAAGTCAGTTGTCATAACAACTCAAAAATATGGATCTGGCATCAATGGAAATGTAGAGTCATTGACTAAAGAGAATAACTTTTAATTTTCAAACAAGTTGCACTTGACTTTTAGCCTTCAGCTAACTCTTGATAAATCTGTTTGCTTGCATTAAAGCATCCCTTTACATAATTTTACTCATTTTATTTTTAAAGCCTATCCAGTGACAAACTACACCTTAGAGCCTCTCTCAAATTACGCATGGATATGTGGTAGCTCATGGACCCAGTACAAGATGTCATTGAGATGCCACATTATGTACTATGCATACATTCGTTTTAATGGTTTGACGGGAGGACCAATCACACTTGTCACTCGGTTGCCTGGATACCAATCTCCTGGTTGCTAAACACCAGGCCATACGTTTTACATCATGAGCTATTTTTCGGAAAGTTAGAATATCAAAGATAGGGTTACCTCACAGAAGTGCTGAGCCGGAGACACCTGCTCAGATGTGTACAAGGGCTGTTAAAAGAAGGCTCTCTTTACATGACCCCTTACAGCACCAACGTGTTCACTCTGTCAGCTGTCCAAGACAGACACTTATTTTATGATCTGATTAATAAACAGTATGGCCATTGATACAACACATTTTAAAATCAAACTTCATAATAAGATCCAACAAATGTAAATTCATTCATTTCCATCAAATTTCTATTTTCATTGTTTAGCTAAGTTTTGGTGCAGCATGCGAGTTCTTTCACATCATGAGCGTCATGTTGATTTTATTGTTTTTATTTTTTGTGCTGTGCCTATTAAATAGAATAGCCAGTTTTATCCTTGAAGTCAGGGTGGCGCGGTGGCACAGTGGGTAGCGCTGTCACCTCACAGCAAGAAGGTCGCTGGTTTGAGCCTCGGCTTGGTCAGTTGGCATTTCTGTGTGGAGTTTGCATGTTCTCCCTGTGTTCGCGTGGGTTTCTTATGGGTGCTCCGGTTTCCCCTACAGTCCAAAGACATGCGCTATAGGTGAATTGGGTAGGCTAAATTGTCCGTAGTCTATATGTGTGAATGAGAGTGTGTGGGTGTTTCCCAGTGGTGGGTTGCGGTTGGAAGGGCATCCACTGCATAAAACATATGCTGGATAAGTTGGCGGTTCATTCCGCTGTGGCGACCCCTGATTAATAAAGGGACTAAGCCCAAAAGAAAATGAATGAATGAATGAATCCTTGAAATCCTTGAAGAAAATCATCTGAATAGTCTTTTTTGTGTATATATATATAAAGGTCAGCTTCTAGTGATACAAGCAATAGTGATTACACTGCAGATAAGATGTGTCTTTATTCAGCATCATGACAAATTAATCTTCCTATTTGCATTGTTTAGATTGATTCATCTCAACTAGCTTGGGACCCGCTTTCACTTTGCTAGATCTTCTATAAAGGAGATTGCGCATCCGCGGTCAGTCCTGTGAGGCTTTCTTTTTAGATAAAGATAAACTGTTATCAATAGTTGGGCATGAACGTATCATTTGAAGGGCTTTACATTTGTTTAGCCATTATAGACTTTGGGAAAGTGCCTTATAAGAAATAATGTTACATGAAAACTTAAGCATTTTTATTTTTTAAAATGATGACTAAGTAACTTATGTTTCAATAAACAGTAGTTTGGTGTTCTTTACTTTTTACATAGTAAAGAAATATGGGTCAGTTGGCGTTTCTGTGTGGAGTTTGCATGTTCTCCCTGTGTTGGCGTGGGTTTCCTTCGGGTGCTCCGGTTTCCCCCACAAGTCCAAAGACATGCGGTATAGGTGAATTGGGTAAGCTAAATTATCCGTAGTGTATGAGTGTGAATGGGTGTGTATGGATGTTTCCCAGGGATGGGTTGCAGCTGGAAGGGCATCCGCTGCATAAAACATATGCTGGATAAGTTGGCGGTTCATTCCGCTGTGGCGACCCCAGATTAATAAAGGGACTAAGCCGAAATGAAAATGAATGAATGAATGAATGAATAGTAAAGAAATAATGAATGTACATATATCTGTATTGTACTTAATTCAAATTTAAACTGCAAAATATTTTTTTAAGGGGAGGGGTTTTATCCCTAAAATGAGTTTTGCTGGGTTGGATTTCTGATGTTTCAGGGACTAGTGAGCTATATTATCAACTGCTAGAGAAATTATAAGTGCTACAACAAGTTGTATTAAGTGTCTTAGGTTCACAGAAAACTAGAAAGCAATAATGGTTTGTTTTTTAATGAAATTGCACAAAATTAGGATGCTATGACTGATTTAAAGATGTGATATATATATTGAGAGAGGGAGGGGATAGAGGGGGGGAGGACAATGAAACTGAAACACTGGCCAATTTAGAGTTGGAGGATTCATGGCTAAATGTGACTAGCCTGGTGGCCAATCTTCATTGATTGCACATTCCACCAGAAAGAGCAGAGTGTGAGGGTTTAATTAAAAGGGTAATAGCACAGACTTGCTTAAAATATTGCAATGCACACAACATTATGAGTTACATATCAGAGTTCAAAAGAGGACAAATTGTTGTTGCATGTCTTGCTGGCACATCTGTGACTAAGACAGCAAACCTTTGTGATGTATCAAGACACAGGGTGTCCAGAGTAATGTCAGTATACCACCAAGAAGGACGAACCACATCCAACAGGACTAACTGTGGACACAAGAGGAAGCTGTCTGAAAGGGATTTCCGGGTGCTAACCCAGATTGTATCCAAAAAACAAAACCACAGCTGCTCAATTCACTGTAGAATTAAATTTGCACCTCAACTCTCCTATTTCCCCCAAAAATGTTCATTGAGAGCTCCACAGGGTAAATATACATGGCAGAGTTGCTATAGCCAAACCTTTGGTCACTCTTTCCAATGCTAAACGTCGGTTTCAATGGTGCCAGCAGTGAAAATCTTGGGCTGTGGACAATGTGAAACATGTAGTATATTCTGATGATTCTGCCTTCACTTTGTTTCCCACATCCGGGAGAGTTACGATGTGAAGAAGCCCCAAAGGAGCGAACCACCCAGACTGTTGCATGCCCAGAGTGAAGCATGGGGGTGGATCAGTAAGGGTTTGGGCTGCAATATTATGGCATTCCCTATTCCCAATACTTGTGTGAAGGGTCACTGCCAAGGACTAAAGAACCATTCTGAAGGACCATGTGCATCCAATGGCTCAAATATTGTATCCTGAAAGTGGTGCTGTGTATCAGGATGATAGTGCACCAATACACAGCAAGACTGGTGACAGAGTGGTTTGATGAACATGAAAGTGAAGTTCTTCTCTATCTGGGCCTGCACAGTCACCAGATCTAAATATAATTGAGCCACTTTGGGGTGTTTTGGAGGAGCAAGTCATGAAACGATTTCCTCCACCAGCATCACGTAGTGACCTGGCCTCTATTCTGTAAAAAGTATGGATCAAAATCTCTCTGTATCTGTCATTCCCAAGACAAATGGATGCTGTATTGGCTGCAAAAGGAGGCCCTTCACCATACTACACCATATTATTGTGGTCTAAAACCATAATATATATATATATATATATGGGGCAGCACGGTGGCGCAGTGAGTAGCACGATCGCCTCACAGCAAGAAGGTCGCTGGTTCGAGCCTCAGCTGGGTCAGTTGCCATTTCTGTGTGGAGTTTGCATGTTCTCCTCGTGTTTGCGTGGGTTTCCTCCGGGTGGTCCGGTTTCCCCCACAGTCCAAAGACATGCGGTATAGGTGAATTGGGTAAGCTAAATTGTCCATAGTGTATGTGTGTGAATGAGTGTGTGTGGATGTTTCCCAGAGATGGGTTGCAGCTGGAAGGGCATCTGCTGCGTAAAACATATGCTGGATAAGTTGGCGGTTCATTCCGCTGTGGCGACCCCAGATTAATAAAGGGACTAAGCCGAAAAGAATATATATATATATAATGTATGAGGCATAAAAACTGACTTGATTTAGAGATGGTAGTAGTCATGACTAGTGAATTCAGAGGTAGAAATGCCAACATGCAGCTACTATAGTAACATCTGCTGTAGCTTTCTGATAGAGTGAAAATGACTTGTGGTCATGTGCTTGAAACGACTATTATAGTTACAGAGAAGTTCCCTGTTATGAACTTTGTGTCTTGTTTGCTGTGAAATTTCTCTCTGTAAGTGAAAGGATTATGTGCTGAAGAGGTGCTGTAGAGAAAAAAAACAAAGTCCAGAAAAACCTGTTTAAACAAGATTGGCTGGCCCTTTTATAATGTATGATCCACTTTTCATACAATCAGTGGAAATATGATTTTATTTATTATCTGCTCAACAATTCATAAACAACTACAATTTTGTGAAAGTTTTGGAATTGTAGTAGATTTATTATACATAGAGCACGTCAATGTTGTCGAATTAAGCTGACACATGTCAAATTAAACTGGCTCATGTACTAGAACAAACTGAAATGAGAAAAAAGAAATAGAGGTGTGTTATATATATTTAAAAACAATGGCATTAAGCAGGTCAGGAAGGACTACATGTTTTACAGCTATAGTGCAGCACTGAAAAAAAAAATGTTTTGGTTGTGGACTAACAGCTTTTACTGCATGTGAATAGTATTATTCAGCAATAATCCCAAACCAGTTTGTCATTATTAATGCAACAGAGGACATTAAAAAAAAGAAAAAAAAAAGAAAACAAATCTGGTTCCCACCAAAAGCTGTCCTACTGGATGATTCAAATTTGGCATTAAGCCTTATTTTTCATGCCACCAGCAACGTGAATTTTCCCATGAATGGTGACACAACTGATGTTAGGTGGAGAGTCACTGTGACAAAAGTGAGCTGAGGGTAGCATCGTGTTATTGACAACGTGGGAAAGTATTTGTCTTTGTCTTCAGTTTTATAGTTAGAACAATAATGAGGTGCAGGAACTAGTATTATCTCTTTAATGAGCATATGTGAGAAGTAGATTTTTTTTCCTGTTTGTAGATCTTATGATGAGCATGTTTTTAATTCCTCAATTGAAATTAGTGTTTTTATCACAAAAGGCCATGGTTATTTAAATGTCCTGATTATTATTAGAAATATGTTATGTTATTTTTTTTAAATATATGTATTATATTTTATTTCTAAAATGTATCTATATGTTTGAAAACATATATTTTTATTTGTTTACTTTTGATGATTATACCAAATTGTCTTATTTGAGAAATTACATTAAAACTTAATTATTTTCCTCAAAAAAACAAACAAGCAAACTACAGGTAAACAATATTTAAATACATTTGCTTTTCATATTTACTTTGGATTTTTACAACGACAACTAAAACCCATCTCTTTCACGATCACCTGAAACAAAACCAGAACCCGCTCTTCTTACCCCCTCCTTACCACACGACACCCCCAAACTGAATGTGCCTTACCTCTCTCATCTCTCTGATAATTTAACCGACACTTGCACTGGTTTTGTACATCTGCACCAAACACATTCTTACAATATATATTCATTCATTCATTTTCATTTCGGCTTAGTCCCTTTATTAATCTGGGGTCGCCACAGCGGAATGAACCGCCAACTTATCCAG
>CAIGQW010054109.1:18938585-18950422 GCA_903798125.1 Danio choprae | reverse complement strand
CCCCCAGATTAATAAAGGGACTAAGCCGAAATGAAAATGAATGAATGAATGAATATTTAAAAGTACATTGACATTCAGCATGTAGACAAGGTACTGGAACAATTAATGAATATGTTCTATGGCTTATGCAGTAGTGTTTAAATGGTTGTGCCCTCTTTTCTTATGTGTATGTGCAAAACTTACATTTCCACTGCACATCGGCTCACACACTGGTAGACTGAAATAAAAAAATACAAAATTAATAAAGGGCATAACGATATTACAAACCAAATATACCACTCTCAATATGCATCACAATAATCTAATGGTGTGCTACAATCCAAACAACACTATAACTGTTCAAATGTATTTGCCCTAAATTGTCCAAAATAAGTAAAACCTTTAAAAATGCAAACAAACAGGTTTGGCAAAGCCCGTTTATACTTTTAAAGTAGGGGTTGTTAGCATAAGCACCCTTTAGCATCATGTATAAATATGTATCTGCCTCATACGGTGACACAAATCGTAATCGCATCGCAATCCTAAATTACTTACGACACTCGCGGGTCCATTTTGAGCTGAAACTGCTTTAAAATGTTTTAAAATCCCCGGCGATCGTGGGGAAAAAAGCGACTGGTCTGTTCATGAGCCGCTCGCCGACGGCGGACCACAGCTGATCTCCTATTTACCTGCTTCCTGTAGGTTCATTCATTCATTCATTTTCATTTCGGCTTAGTCCCTTTATTAATCTGGGGTCACCACAGCGGAATGAACCGCCAACTTATCCAGCATATGTTCTACGCAGCGGATGCCCTTCCAGCTGCAACCCATCTCTGGGAAACATCCATACACACCCATTCACACCCATACACTACGGACAATTTAGCTTACCCAATTCACCTATACCACATGTCTTTGGACTGGGGGGGAAACCGGAGCACCCGGAGGAAACCCACGCCAACACAGGGAGAACATGCAAACTCCACACAGAAACGCCAACTGACCCAGCCGAGGCTCGAACCAGCGATCAGCGACCTTCTTGCTGTGAGGCGAACGTGCTATCCACTGCGCCACTGTGAGGCTTCCTGTAGGTTACCTATTAATATTTTTTAAAAGCACGCATATTTTCGTCACAACAAGCGCCACTAAAGTTCAACGGTAACTACTGTATTTTTAATGCGGCCAATAAGGTCTCGTTTTCTTTTCTTAAAATGTAGACCTATGCTTATGTGTTAACGTTACATCTATTTGAATAGATTGCGCGGCTCTCTCGCTCTCTCAGTGCATCATTTAAAATGGCGCGCCCCGCTCTTTTAGAGCATTACGCCCACTTTACAAATTATTACTACAAATACGTTTATTAATAGTTATTACAAGAAACTAGGCAGCTGATTTTCACATTCAGAAATTAGCTAATCTAGTAAAGTAGACAGTACTGCAAATAACGTGCAGTGGTCAAAACGTTTAGTCACAACATCATGGGCTAATAATTATGTTCACAAAACAGCAAGCAATACACAAAGTGCAGGAAATCAACAGATTACTGATATCATACAAATAAAATCAAAGCAGTAATTAAAATGAAAAGTTTACCTTGATTTACCGAAGTAGATCTTCTCAATACGAAATCCTGTTCTTCAACGGCGGCGCAGGGTGGGGGTTGGGTTGTGAATCGAGATGGGGGGTGGGAAATCACCACCCAGTACGCATGCGTAACAGCATGGCTTAGCCATTATAAGCAATTTTACTCAAATTACATTAGTTATGGGAGCTTTATACGCTACTATTTCAGCAACACTAATGCATTTTTAGTAAACTCAACAATTTGGTTAAAATAAAATAAACAGACTAGATTTTTCATAGTAAGGATTACTATTCGCTTTTACAGTGTATATATATATATATATATATATGTATATATATATATGTACAGTATATACACTATGCATTTATAAAGTGTGCTTCACACAAGCGAAGAACTTCACTCTTCTCTCTCTCTAAAAACAAAAACTCCCTCTTACTCTAGCACTTAATTCTTTGAGCACTAGCAGTCCCTTTGTATAATTAACACTTCCTGTGTATACTGCCTCTTTTTGCTGAATTGCTGAATATCTCTTCAATTGTAAGTCGCTTTGAACAAAAGTGTCTGCCAACTGACTAAATGTAAAATACTTCTCAGTTTTGTTAATTGACACTCTTTGTCAGTGTTCCAACTAACTAAATTCAATTATACATATTATATTAAATATATTCTATTAAACCAGTTTAAGACACAAATTATATTGGCCATCTCTGTAGCAAGTGACCGTTTTACCTTTTTTTTGGTACTTTAAAGGAATGATCCCTTTTCATGTTTAGTGTGAAATGCTGATGTAAACACTGAGTTGCCAGGCAGTTTTGGAGTTGTTCACAAGCCTCTATGCTTTATGAATTATCACCTCTCAAACACTGCACTGAACACCGATCCCTCTGACTCATATGGATACCCTCACTATTAGTCACAGCGAGTAATACGGACACATACGCATACACTTGACCCCTACACAGTGCTTCAGAGTGGCTGGCATATGTGCGGCCTACGCAGTGTATGCTTGACCTCATGGTAAAGTCCGTCCTCACAGCTGCCCCCTGACAACTGCTTAGTGCCGTATACAAGCACTGGACAGTAATAGGCATTGTGAGCTGACGTACCATCATTCATAAAAGAGGATAAAGGCATAAAGACGAATTAGGGAGGATGATGTACTTAAAGTTGCATGTGCTTCAGTCATTGCCATATAAACAACTACTTCTAACCCATCTATGCAAGTAGAGATTAACATGGGTTTAGCACTGCAGACCAAATGTGATCTAAACTGCAAAGAGATAATCAGCGCATTAGAGATGTGGGATTGGCTACAGCCCACTGTAGAGACTGACGTATTCACTTGGGCACTAAATGAGGATGTGTATTTCACATGAAGTAATAGGGATGGAGTGACTAACATCCAGAGTCTGCGTATTAAGGGTAATTAACACTGCAGTGATGTAAGGGTTTCATGTGTCCTCTACAATATCGCTTGAACTCACCCAGAGATTATATTTGTAATGTTAGTTTGTCCTCACTTGTAGAGATTAGAGAAGACGTGCTAACTACAATTCAATCCAAAACCGAATTATTTGTTTTTTTCAAATGTGTAAATTTCATTATGTTTAATTAAATATAATTACAATTGGTGTTTATAAACATATGTTAAATGATTATGTTCTCAAATGTTCTTGCTAGACAAATTCTGGTGCATGTTTGCATGATAGCATTATGCAATTGCAACAGACTTGATCAAGGGTGATCTGTTGGATTGAGATTGGAGGCCATTTGAGTATAATGAACTCAATGTCATGTTAAAAAAAGGGCTTTGAGACATGACTTTGGGAAGTGATAGTAATGTTCCTTTCACCATTACAATAAGGATGCACAATATATCACAAAATTATCATTATTGTGATAATGGTACAGTGTTTGTGAAACAAACGTTCACAAAAGATAGTTCTCACGAAGAGAGAAAACAAAATGCAAAACTACATAGTCCTGTGTGAAAAAGTGTTTGCCCCAAAACCTAATAACTGGTTGGGACACCCTTAGCAGCAACAACCCCTATCAAGTATTTTCAATAACTTGGAATGTGCCTGTTACATTGCTGTATACAAACTTTGGCCCACTCATCTTTGCAAAATTGTTGTAATTCAGCCACATTGGAGCATTTTCAAGCATGAACCACCCTTTTAAATTCACATCACAGCATAATTGGATTCAAGTCAGGACTTTGACTGGGCCACTCCAAAGTCTTCATTTTGTTTTTCTTCAGACATTCAGCAGTGCATTTGCTTGTGTGCTTTCCACCATTGTCCTGCTGCAGAACCTAAGTTCACTTCAGATTGAGGTAACTAACAGATGGCGGACATTCTCCTTTAGGATATTTTGTTACACAGCAGAATTCATGATTCCATTTATCAAACCAATTCTTCCTGGTCCTGAAGCAGGAAAACAACCCCAGGTCATAAGACTACCACCACCACATTTTATTCTAGGTTATTTTTCTGAAATGCAGTGTTATTTTTACGCTAGACATAATGGGACACCACACCTTGCAAAAAGTTCAGGTTTTGCCTTGTCAGTCCACAGAGTATTTTCCAAAAAGTCTTGCAGATCATCAAGAGGTATTCTGGCAAAACGGATATAAGCCTTTATGTTCCTTTTGCTCAGCGATGGTTGCTCTGCCATGCAAACCATTTTTGCCCAGTCTCATGAACACTCATCTTAACTGTGAAAAGTGAGGTCTGCAGTTCTTTAGATGTTGTGGAATACCCCACAAGCTTTTGTGACCTCTTGGATGAGTTATTGCTGCATTTGAAATAATTTACCAAACACATTTTCACACATGGCTATGTAGTTTTGTATTTTGTTTTCCCTTAATAATGAAAACCTTCATTTAAAAGCTGCATGAAGTATTTACTCGTGTTATCTTTGACTAAGGGTCAGCACAGTGGCTCAATGGTTAGCACTGTCACCTCACAGCAAGAAGGTCCCTGGTTAAAGTCTCGACTAGGCCAGTTGGCATTACTGTTGAACACCACATGTATATGCAATGTACGTATTGCAGAGATTGTTTTATGCAGTTGATGTCTAAATTTGACCAATCAGATCGGCCCTTACTATCTTAATCCCCACCTCCCCAGTATTTGCTGTTCTGCTATTGGTCTGAGCGGCCCAGATGTGAGTCCAGAGATTAAAATAAATACAAAAGGTGGGATTGAATAAAAGAAAGGAAAATGACAACAGACAATCAGTATAAGAATATGATGTTTTCACTCATTTTTAGAGTTTCCACGATTAAATGTTTGCACCTTGATACAGTTTTTAGTCTGAATTATAATTAATTAAATTTGAAAAATATATTTTACCTGTTCATTTTAATATCTTTACATTAGTATATTATTTAAGCATAGCTAATAAAATAGTATGTTTCAAGGGAAGTGTTATGTCAATATTGCAATACTCAACACCATTATTGCATATTTTTCCAGTATTGTACAGCCATACTTTGCACCACCACCAGGCTGAAAAGTTGATGCAAAGCAAGATGGATCCGTGGTTTCATGTTGTATGTGCAAAATCTAGACACTGTCCGCCATCCAAAATTCACAGCAGAAATTTGAGTCTCATCACACCAATCTATGGAAATTCTCAACGCTAATCTGACTTCACCATAGACAATTCAAATAAATATCAGTTAACTATAGTATCTCAAGCTAATTCTCTGAATTTCCCAAACAATCAGAATAACATGCAATACAATGCAATGCTTTCCTGAAGTATGGTGACTGTCACGACCACAAACGCAGGGCTTGAAATCTGCCTTTTTAATTTTTAGCACTGGTGCTCCCAACTTCAGAAATTAGGAGCACCGTTAAAAATTTAAGGAGAAGCCATCAAAAATGTATGAGCACCACTGCAAATTCCTGTTTGCAAAAGTTTTGGTTTCGGTTCATGTCCTTGTCCATGGCAACGACTTGGGCACATACATCTGTGTTTGAGAAAGAGAACATGTGCACGCTCAGAGAAAACAGCACATTTTTCTGTGTATGTGGAAAAAAAGCAGGAAAACCAGCTTTCTCAATATATGAGCAGGGCAGGATTCTCCTGGGCAGAACTCACCTGCACAATAGGCATACAGTTCTTTTTCATGAGCCACAGTATGAGTTTAAACTTAGTAATGGCAAGTTTCATTGGTGACGGTGTATACAGTGTAAGATTTTACTTTTAGCGGCCATTTGCTCAGTGAAGGCTATGTCTTTCAAGCACTCTCTCTGAAAACACTGCTGGCGTATCAACATTCACCACATGATTGCTATCACCGGCACCATTATTTGTAACTTTAGGTGGGTTTACAAACCAAATACTTTTCATTGCCTCTTCCTCAGACTTCAGCCCTTTGTCTTTCTCGTGGCCATAGCTCCCTGTCATATGAAAGTGGAAAGCATTTAGTGATTGACCGCTAATTTGAACCAATATAAGACCTACATGGCAGGAAAGATTGATCAACATTTCAGCACAGCGGTTAACGCTTTTAGAAAAATCAAAACATGTCACACTACAATCATTAAATGAACTCGCACAAATGCTCCCAAAATTTGTTATGAGCTTGCATAGATCAAATTCTGGGCGCATTTGTGACCAAAATGGTCGCAATTTCGAACCCTGAACCACACATGAGCACACAGGTATTTAGCATCTATACACTCTCATCGACTATCTTAGCTGTATAGTGGTCAGAAACAGGAAATTTAATACTAACTTTGAGTAGTACAGCCAAAGTTCAAAGACAGAGAGACTCTATAGTCTCTCAACACTATCACTGTTTTTGCAGTAGTCTTATACCATACCAGATACCACTCTCAAGTTGCCCTTTACAGGAATTAAAGTTTTTTTCATGGCCGGGCGCCCACTAGTCACAACAACCAAATAAGACTTCTGAACACAAAAATATATACACCTTGTAACTGAGTGAAAATGAACATTAAACAAATCCCCCTCATTGGTGATTGGTTTGTCTTTACTCTTATGACTCTATATTTACTCTATTAATTTTAATCACTGGAGAATATTATCTTTAATCTGGGCTTTATTGGCTTTGTTTTTCCAGAACATTTAATAAGGATCATATGAGGCTATTATATTAAAAAGTTTTCCATCACGCCTGGCAACCTGTCCAATTGTGGTGTAAATTGTAGCCTCAGTTTCCTATTTTTTGACAACAGGAGTGGCACTGTTTTTATGGATTGGATTGGATTTTTGATCTGATCTTCTGTTTAGTCTCCAGGAAGCAGTCTGGCTCCTCTGACATCTGGCTTCAACAAGTTAATTTTGGCCAAAGGTCTGCGACTCACTGGTTATTTTCTTTATTTGGACCGTACTTTATAAACAATATAGATTGTTAATGAAGTCCTATTAGATCAGGAGTTTCTGAAGCATTGGTATTAAAATAGACCTATACTGTAAGTATCAGATTTTTTCAGCACACAGCTACTTTGTCATTAGAATTCATCACCACAGATCACAGCCATATAGCTTTCATGTGCATGTTTAACTGTAGACTTATATAATTGTGTCTCCAAATTATACACACAAGTCTCAATATCCACTACCACAGGAAAGTAACGTCATTGTTCACATTTCTTCCCCCAGGCAGATGCTACAGATCTCTATACACTAATAACATCTAAGCAGAAAAACATTGTTTTTTTCCTCAGGCCAATATTCAACTTGAATAGCTTGCACTTTAGTTGCTACCTGCTTTTTATGGTTATAAACAATATAGTAAACTATTGTGTCATTGGTTTTTAATCTGAAAAAATTCACTTATTATGTAAATACATATTTTAATTTCTAATTTATAACAGCATGATTGCTTACATACAGAACTTGTATAAAAATAAATAATTAAAACAAAAACAAGACAAAATAATGGATGCCATGATTGACAGTTTGTATTCAGTTGATGATATTATATTGCACAGTACAGTACAGCTGCTCTTCTGTTTAAGTTTGTCACGTTTGCTGCTTTAAAAGAATGATGTGATTCTGCAACTCCCTTTAGAAAATATTTAGAATGCAGTTATAGCCTTCTGACCCTTGCAGAATAAACCAAAACAAATATTTCATCAATACCTGAAGCTGATTTATTGACATAACCCAGGTAAACACTGACATTTAAGTCTCTTTTTTGATCTACACAAACTCTCGGACACTAAGTAGGTATATTTAGTATATGCATTTCACTGATTTAGATTTCACAAATCTTATGTAAACAAAACTACTTTTCATATTCAAAAGCATATTCTGTAGTTCTTCCAGTGAATTTGATAAAAAAAAAAGACTCCTGAGCTTGCAAATCTTCAAGAATGATTCATTACAGAATAACTCGGACTAGTCATGACACTTCTATGTCAGATTTCGGTTGAAACCAGTAAGGATTGGCTATGGATTTGTGGGAATCTGTCACCCTCTGTAAACTAAAGCCAACTACAGTAGAGCCATATTGGATTCTGTTCAGGAATGGCAAAATGAGGACACACAAATTGCAGATGTTTGTAAAGCTATCTGCCTGGGTGTGTGCAGTGTATGTTTGACTGTGTGTTGGGTGTGTGTACGGGGGTTGGTCTAAAATAACTTGCTCCTTCGGCATGTGTAAGGAAAGATATATCAAAGGCACAAAATTAGGATTTTACTGCTAGGTAATGCCAGTTTTTGTCTTTGTAAATTTTAATCCAAAAATAAAACACTGTCCTACTGTACCAAGACAACTTTTCTTGTCTGCAAATGTCATTTTGATTGTATGGGCTATTGAACAGTGCAGATTTGTAGCCAAGTCTGGTTCCCAGTTTTTACATTCCACATTTCAATCCCTAATAGAGCAAATCCTGCCCTGTCCTTCATTCACCTATGCTGTAGGCCACAGATTTGTTAAAGGCATAGTTCATCTAAAAATGAAAATTGTCATAATTTACTCAACCTTCACTTGTCCCAAACCTGTTTAACTTTCTGTTTTTAGTTGAACACAAAAGAGGATATTCGGAAGTAAGCTGGAGACCTGTATCCATTGACTTCCATACTATTTGTTTTTTTACAGTACTATGGAAGACAATGGTTACATGATTTCAGCTTGCTTTAGAATATCTTCTTTGGTGTTCAGAAACTCATAAAAGTTTGAACCAGTTAAGTAAATTTTCATTTTCGTGTGAACTATGCCTTTAAATGGGGCCTACATCATTTTGACATCAACTTCCAGAGGTATCCAAAAACATTAACTTAATCAATCATACGTTTAGATGTGTTCAGTCAGCCACAAAAGACCACCTACTCTCTGTATAATTACCATACTTGTGATTATCATGGAATGTTTTGTGTAAAAGTCCAGCATAATGAGTTTTTTTTTTTTAAATGAATAGTTCCAGTCCATGAAAAATGGTTCTGCTACATTATGAATTTACTGTAAACCATCAATTCAAGCGGTTGTGATACAGTAGTCTATTCTTGATTGCGTTGTAACCACATGGATTGAACAGAATTGTAGTTACCAATCATCCACATCCTTTTTATTTGTTTGCTTTACTGCTCACTTGTAAGCCACATCATTCATTTAGAAGTACTCACATGTCAGACTAAGTGGTTAAAAGATTTGAATTTGAACCCATGTAAGAACCAGGTGAAAACAGGGCCATAGAATCCAGTAGACCCAAACCCTGTTATATGCCTTCCCTTTATAGCACATTATGGTGGAAAAGGATAGAAGGAAGACAGTTGACCGAGGGTCTCTTTAAAGGTACAAAAGTCCGGCTCACCAGATCGTGTTCCCTGGATACCCAGCATCTATTTATTATCCTGCTCCCCTCTGTGACCTCCCCTTTATTTTAGACCTCTGATTCATCTGCAATTTAACTCCTAAAAACCGCGAAAACACCTCTAAGTTTACAGGCTCTGGACTATACAATCAGCAGACATTAAGTAAAATATTTCAATATTTTTTGCTTATTTGTATATGAATGGGTTGATGTTTGTGTTTTGTTTAGAGAACATTGAAGGACATACAATATCAGATAAGCTTAATTTCCATTGTAGAACTTTAAAATGGAGGTTAAAATGTTGCTTTTATTCATCCCTTTCGATAACAGCAGGAATCTGCCTATTAAGATTAGTCTGTCATGTAAACAGACATGTTAGCTGACGAAGGGACGAAGGGCGATAAAATTCTAACAGAGTTTCAGCCTTATTGACAGCTTAGGAAACCAGCGTGGTCACTGAGGACTGTTTAATGTGACATCTTTTTCACCTGGTCAGGTCAAAATAGAACTTAACAGCTAGTGTGATGCAATCATCATGCATGGCTGAAAGCTCCTGGGATTCTGGATAGAAACTGCGACCAGTGAATAGACGGCTGGAATGTGCTTTTCAGGTTAGTGCTTAGACAGACATCGCTGGGGACATGGACTAGGAATGGAACGGGTGGGGGTTGTTGCTTAATATCTATATCCTAGCAACTGAAGGGATATGATACCATGTCCAGTTGTTGTCAGGGATTGGTCAGCATGTTGGCATTGGCGCCGCCCCTTTGCTTGTAGACTGTAGAAAGATTAAACCAAAATTAAAACATCTTCCACACTTGATTCAGTCCTGTGCACTTGACCTTCTTAGCACTTTAATCTGCCTCGCAATTACTGTTTTGTTTATGTTTTCTATATTTTTTATTTATTTATAACTCCAGATCTGCTGTAATACATGTGCTTGGGCCACTTGTCGATAACCTTGACGACCTCAGTAAAGACCCCAAGTCTGACAGAATGACCTCTCCTTATGCAGCAGTACAGTTCTGCCCAGAGCGAACCTTACAACGGTAAGACAGGAGCTACTGTTTGTGCCGGTTTGTTGGCCAGTTCTGAAAAGCCTTTTGTAAGGTCGCCAGGTTTATCTTGGTCATGTACTTGGAAGTGCACATACTGTGCTTGTGGTTTTATTTAGTTACCCAGTTTGTAGGAGGATATACAGTAATACAAAGCAGCACATGTCTGTTTCTGTGGTCCAAATTGTTTTTGTAACTATTCTTCATTTAAGGGTTTCTGTCTTGAATGAGACACGCTGGATGTGCAAACGGTTGTGTCTGGCTCACCAGCTGTTGCCTGGCTATGATATTTATAGGTGTGGTGTTCTTATGGCAACAAAGAAAGCATTTTGTGCAGTTTACAGTGAACTTCTCAGCCTTGCTTGTTTGTTTCTTCATACACCGGCTGCCAGACATTTGTTTTTGTTGATCAACTGTAAATGAAGCTGTATTAATAGCTAAGGATATAATTTTCATGCCTGTATTGTTAATGATGTTCTAATGCAGTATTCCATTTCAATGTAGTATTGGCACCTCTTTAAAAAGGCAATTGAAATATTAGTTTCATACTGCATGCATTTTAAAATACCAGCTTTTCTTTATATGCTCTGAATATAAATCTTTCAATCACATCGTCTCATTTTATGTGCGAGTTTTTTTTAACAATTATGTACTTTAAATAAAATAAACAAACTTTTAAAAATACATTTGCTGTTACTGAAGTGAAACACAGTAAATGTTAGGGACAGCTTTGGTTGTGTGGTTAGGTTTAATGTGCTGGTTGAGGGGTACACAGTGTCATTTAACATGTACATGTGCAGACATTAATTACAGTTTTAGTTACATGCAAGTAATCTTTAATGTACGCTCAAGGATTAGTGCTGTGTGTCACATTATTTAGATGTTAGTAGATGAAGTAGTTTATAACACAATGTAAAGTTGGTCTAAATGAATGATTTTGAAATAATATTAACATAATATTTTATCTATTGAAGATCTAAATATTTAGTTTTTTGGTAGTTCATTCTGCTGTGGCAACCTTTGATTAATCAAAATGAATGAAGGAATATTTAGTATATTCATTCATTTTTTCATTCATTATATTTTAGTTTGTAAAAGTGAAAATTAAAAAGGAAAAACAAGGTGCAATGCCATGTAATCGGTATAATAATGTAAGTATTCATGATGAATCTGGGTATAGTTGTCACATTCCATATGGGCGCATGACTATAAAATAAAAAAAAAAAACAATCATTTGCATGTCATTTTGTCACTGTATATGGAACGTTTTCAAGTCTAGTTGGATTTTCATTTTGACATTTACAATTTTTATAACAACAAAATATAATTTTATTACACATAATTATATAATTAAATTTTATTATAACAAATAATAGAAAATGAATATTGGGAATAAGAAATACATTCATTTAAAAAAAAAAA
>CAIGQW010054109.1:18862157-18893585 GCA_903798125.1 Danio choprae | reverse complement strand
TGTGTGTGTGTGTGTGTGTGTGTAAAATATAGAAACTAGAAACCTTGTTCATGAAACTAAAATTCAATATATTTCATATTTCATATTATTGCCCAATAATTCTGGAATTTTACAATTGAATTAATATTGTTATTTAGAGCAGTTAGTATTGATATATTTGAGGAACAGTAATTTAGACAGAAATGTGTTGTTTTATGAATGAAGGTTATTAAGACTAAGCTTTTAATTGCTCAAAATAAGCTGAATTTAATTTTAGCAAGCATGTTTTAAAATGGGTTCTGATGATAAATCGTTTGGAAAGCATATTTTAGTGTCCTTAAACCTTTAAGTATATCTTTACCCATGACAGCTGCAGGACAGAACCAGAAGTCCAGCGCCTAAAGCTAGCTGCTCTTCTCTTTAAAGACAGTTAAATAGAGCTTGTTTGTTTCACAAGGCTTTTTACGAGAGTTTACGAGAAAGGCTTTTCTTTGCAGTTTAGATTTAGAAGTGATCTTCAGTGCGTGTTTAGCAATTCATAGAAACTCTGCTACTGGGTACTATATTTATTATTATTTTGCTAATCATGTAATCTTAAAGGTTTAGTTGAATTGGCAAACAAAAATGCTAGGAATATTTTTATAATTATTATTATTTGCAGTGCACTAACAAACTCTTCTCTCTGTTTTCTTTAGTATTCCACAGAGTTGAAGAAGCTGTACTGTCAGATTGCCAAAACATGTCCTATTCAAATCAAGGTTCTTACCAACCCACCCCAGGGTGCAGTCATACGGGCAATGCCTGTCTATAAGAAAGCAGAGCATGTTACTGAGGTGGTCAAACGATGCCCGAACCACGAACTGAGCAGAGAGTTCAATGACGGTATGCCACTCTTCTGTAATTTTACTCTATAAATATGATTAAACATTTTAAAGTTCAACTTGATGATTTAATTTACTGATTTTGTGTTCAATAGGCCAAATAGCCCCACCCAGTCACCTGATTAGGGTTGAGGGAAACAGTCACGCTCAATACGTGGAGGATTCCATTACTGGGCGTCAGAGTGTGCTGGTGCCTTATGAGCCCCCTCAGGTGAACACACACACACACACACACACACACACACACACACACACACACACATACAATTACAGAGGAACTGCAGTGAACCTGGCTGTTCCTACAAACCCTGCATACCTGAAATCACTCCCAGCAGATGTTAAAGGGTTAGTTCAGTTCCAAATGAAAATCTTGTCATCATTTACTCACCGTCATGACATTTTAAGTAAACTCTTGTACATATATGGAACACATATGAAGGTATATTTGTGATCTTATCTGAGAGATTAAAGTTAATACAAATCAAACCAACTTTTATTTTTAATGTAAGTCAATTTAATTCAGTTTTATATACACATAAACATTCCGTGTTACTTGTAGTAGCTTTAAAGTGCTTGATTTACAGTGAAGTTTATTCTTGTGATTTGCCAGCTTGTTTAAGCTTCTTATGGGTTTTTTTATCACTTCATGAAAGATTTAAGTGAACAGGTCTTAGGTGTTAGGTCTTTCAGTGGAAATACGTCAACTACGCCGATATTATAAAATGTTATTTTGTGTTTTGAAGATCCCCAGAAGTCTTACACAACGTGAGGGAAAGTAAATGACAGAAATTTCATTTTGAGGTTGAACTAAAGTTCATTGCACACTGAATCTAAAATTTGAACACACTAAAAAATAAATATGACCACACATTGTGTCAGCACAGAGCACTTTATGAAAAACGTAATATGAGGACAGAATGTGGCAGATGGTTAAGAATGTTTGCTGATTTCAGCATCTGGTGAGCACTTTCTTCCATGCCGCTGTTTGGCGCAAATGTGTTTTAACGTACTGCTACTGCCAGTCTCTGTTTAATTCAGGATTAATTCATTAACTGAATTTGCTGCATTATCTATCACAAGCAAAGTATTAAAATGCCACAGATTTCCTAAAAAATAATCTTGGATGGCCAAAATATTTCCTCTTTCTTTTTTTGTGTCTTCCACAACAAGTACTCATTGTGCAATGCTTAGTAATACTCATTGTGTAATAGTCATTATAATAATGAGTAATACTCATTGTGCAATGCTTCTGTGCATGATACATTTTTAGGATATCGATACGAAAAAACGCAATCGAAAATTTCGAACTCAACACTTTACTACAACATAACAGAAATGTACAAATGTGAGCGGTGTTTGACACGTTTGGTCTTTATTGACAGGTGGGCACAGAGTTCACAACCATCTTGTACAATTTCATGTGTAACTCCAGCTGTGTTGGCGGAATGAACAGGCGGCCAATTCTCATCATCGTCACTTTGGAAACCAGAGAGTAAAGACTATTTTGAATAAAATATATCTCATTTGCAGGAAAAAAAACATATTGAAGTATGAGTTAACTTTGTAATCTGTCTGTACAGCGGTCAGGTTTTGGGTCGACGGTGTTTTGAGGCTCGTATCTGTGCGTGCCCTGGACGTGACCGTAAAGCTGATGAGGACAGCATTCGCAAACAGCATGTCACCGATGGCACAAAGAGCAGTGAGGGTACGAAACGCCGTAAGTAGTGCTGGGGGCTGGTGACTGGGCTTCATCTAAAACACAAACACACACACACACACTTGCACTGCATGTTTCTTAAGCTTAGTTAGTGCTCTCACCTCTACACATACTGCATGTCCTCCAGACAAACACAAACACTGAAGCTCTTCCTCCTGTGCTGTGCTTTAGCTTTGTGTCTTGTGCTCGCAGACCTTTTCTTACAGCCGTTTCACTTCTTCTGTCTCGATCTTCCACAGCTTTCCGTCAAGCCTCTCACCTCTCCCAGCTAAACTCCATTAAGAAGCGAAGATCTACCGACGAGGAAGTGTTTTGTCTGCCTGTGAGTGTCTTTTATGTGTTTGCAGTCGTTAAGGCATTAGGTTTTCAGTTATTTCAAAATATAGACCTAGACCCAACAACAATGCAATGCGATTCTTAAATAGTCTTTATTATGTCATCTGTTGAGTATTTTGTTTAAAATATGTTTTTAGTATAATATTGTTTTAGTGTATATAATGGTATTATATATCCCATAAATATATTATGGTATTATATATACCATATAAATATATATAATAAGGATATATGTTGTTGTTCTTAAAATCTCCTTTCCATCTGACCTATATATGTAGGCTTTTTCTAGAAAGTGTGAAAGAATATTTGATAAAGGAAAAAAAGCATAATATTCAAAGATTATCTTCCAGACTTTCATCTTTTGAGTAGGCATTGAAAATGAAGAGCATAATGTAAGAGTCTGACATCTAGACTTACCCCATCATCTCTGTGCTTCAGATTAAAGGCCGTGAAATCTATGAGATTTTGGTGAAAATCAAAGAGTCTTTGGAGCTCATGCAGTTCCTCCCTCAGCAGACTATTGAGTCATACAGACAGCAGCAGCAGAACCTACTGCAGAAACAGTGAGTACCTTACATATGCAGCAAAAACAAATCCCCAATAAAAATAAGCAATTCTGCCTTCATTGAAAATTATTTTGAAATACATAATATGGGGAATATGTTTTCATAATGTGACTAGCTACAACCAAGCTACATTAATCTAGCAAGGTCCACCCACAAACTGATTTTTGTGTTAACATGGCTTGCTTTTAACTCGTGTGGTTTTGATTGGGATTGCTCATTTGACTAGCCATGAGCTGACTTTGCCATTCAGGTAGTTGTTGTTGTTTTTTTTAAATGCATTTTTTGCCTCATCTAAGGAACTTAACATGGCAGTTTAATTCTCTCACACTGTTGATTTGCGACCCTGGATCACAAGGTCAGACTTATATTGCACGTTTATAGGTCAAAATGATTGAATTTTCTTTTATGCCAAAATCATTAGAATATTAAGTAAAGATCATGTTCCATGAAGATGTTTTATGAATGTCCTACTGTAAATATATCTCAACTCAATTTTGGTTAGTTATGTGCATTGGTAAGAACTTCATTTGGACAACTTTTTTGAACCCTCAGTTTTCAGATGTGTACATAAATGGATATCAGCCAAATATTATCCTATCCTAAGAAACCATATGTCATTGGAAAGCTTTTTTATTTATAAATGTAATTGATTGAAAAAAAAAAAACACTTATGACTGGTTTTGTGGATTTATATATAATCTTGGCTGCTGTGTATGAGTTTGGATTGCATCCTGCATGCGACTTATGTTGTGCATCACTGAAAATGATGTTGTTAAAGGACGAGCTTTAATCAACCCAGCACACAATATTAATAATGTCTTGCATTCTGGTTGGCTTCTTATTGAAGGTGAACCTTGCTGAGATGGTGCTATGATTTCTTATTATTTTATTTACTTTATGATGTGCAGATCACCTCAGAGCTGCATCTGAGTCAAACAAGTTCAAACATCGCAGGCAAATTATTATTGGTATTCATGTTACATGCAAATTTAGATTCCTGTCATACTAGCAGAGTTTCCTCTGTATCTGCTGTACTAGTGCTCAACAGAAGGGAATGGAGAGATCTGGAAATTTCAATAAAATCCTAACTGAGCCTTGTCACAATTCAGTAATGTATAATTTTCTCTCATAAAGGAACCAAGTAATGTCTGGTAATGTGATGTATATGCTAAGGGTGCAGGACTTTTAATCTGAGTGCTTTTCTTAATGGATGTTGTACATTCACACCCAACAGAGCTGTTTAGTCATGATGACAGTTTATAGGTCATCTGGATTCAGCATGGTTTCCCAAGCAATCTTCTAATGGGTTTTATAGAATAACAAGTTAGTGATTTAAAGGCATTATATGCTTTAAAAGAATAATACATACGATTTTCGTTATAATATCCAAAAACATAATAAAAGTTCTGCTGCTTTCATGGCTGTTTTCATGCTTTCGTCGTGCTCGTCTCTCTTCAGTAGTTGCTTCAGTGGTCTCATTTTGCTTCCATGACTTTCAGCCTTACTCTGCTTTATACTACCATAAAAATAAGTTTTGAATACTTTAGTTCATCCATGAACAAGATTTGCAGGATGTAATAAAGATGACAAGGGCGACGTGATGGCGCAGTGGGTAGCAAAATCGCCTCACAGCAAGAAGGTTGCTGGTTTGAGCCTCGGCTGGGTCAGTTGGCATTCTGTTGTGCAAACCCAGATTAATAAAGGGACTAAGCCGAAAAGAAAATGAGTGAATGAAGGAATAATAAAGATGACAACTTCCATGATTCCAAACTCAGGGTGTCATCGAACTACACCTTTGTTTGTTGTGAATACGTGCCTTTAACTGGCAAAAACATGCCTGTAAGCCAGGTTGCATAGTTGAATGCAGTATGCATTCTCTCAAAGTATAATTGATTTTAAGGCAGGCAAGAACACAACAAATGGGTGGGAGAAAAAATTGATGCGTCACAATTCTTTCACTTAATGATTCTGGATCGTTTCTCAAAAGTTTGGAATCGATTCGGTATTCAAATTAGGTCACAATGATTTGGGTCTGCACGGCACGTGCTCTAAACAGTAAAAAGTGCTGATAGCCGCACATTTGCATGCTGCAGAATTCAATTAATTATTGGATAATTACAGGCGCAGTGCTTCTGATCATTTGAGCGACTACATTCCTCCTGAAAGCAAAAGCTTGGGTCGTCATAGGCGCGGTGACGTGTTTCCATGCTGTGCTACTCGTCATTTATGCCAATGGTTTTATAATCACTACAGGAGGTGAACAGGATAGAACGTCAACATTACAGCACAATCCATTATGAGTGAAGGCTTGCAGCTTGTGTTCTGCAAATGCGCTTTGAGAATGAAAGTGAACTAGGCATACCGTCCAGTCTTGCAAACTAATGAAACATTACTATGTTTTAAAGCTTGCTTTATTTTTTAAGTCGGTTAAACATGAAATATGTTTGAATATGTTTGAAATATGAACAATTTTCATAATTGTTTTTTGTAATTGGCTTTTTTACATTCAGAGCGTGTTCATCCTGAATAATTCTTTAATAAAAATAAATGATTTTTAAGATGACAGTACTGTCATACAGAGATTCCAATTATAAAAAAAAAAAACATAGAAACTCGAATTCTGATTAAAATGTAAAGATGTTAATGGACAGCAGAAGAAATGTAAGTTTAAAATTGGAATTGGATCATAACCTCTTAATCGGAATTGGATCAGATCACAAAGTCCCTAAAGATTCCCACCCCTAGTACTCACACATATTTGAGAATTGAAATATGAGATATTTCAGAATATACTTAAAACGTTTGTCATAAAAAACCAAAAAATAAAACGCTTATATATGGATAAGTCCTTGACGCTGTGGTGTGTCCCATGAAATAAAACCTAATAAATAATGGTCACATTACAAAACTCACAGAGGGGGGTCAGCAGGAGTATTTAGAACTTAATTGCATGTGAAAGGGTTAAACTTGAATTATAGGTGTGTTTTAGCCTTTGTCTATTTGCTGTCTTCAGTAGTTTGCTGTTGTTCTTGTTCCATCTCATCTGTTTCTAATAATGCTGACTCAACACTGTATTCAATGTTGCTATCTTGTGGACAAACTAGTTAGTGCACAAACAAAACAAAACATCAAGACACATCTGCAATCTGTGCAGTGTTGTCATATGCATAAAAATCACATTCATTCATTCATTCATTTTCTTTTTGGCTTAGTCCCTTTATTAATTTGGGGTCGCCACAGCGGAATTAACCGCCAACCTATCCAGCACATGTTTTACGCAGTGGATGCCCTTCCAGCTGCAACCCATCACTGGGAAACATCCACACACACTCATTCACACATACACTATGGATAATTTAGCCTACCCAATTCACCTCTACCGCATGTCTTTGGACTTGTGGGGGAAACTGGAGCACCCGGAGGAAACCCACACGAACACGGGGAGAACATGCAAACTCCACACAGAAATGCCAACTGACCCAGCCATTTGAACTCTTTAGCATTCCAGCGTTCTGCCCATATAATGCTGAACCATTAATTACAGGAATGCTGAGGAGTTTAAGCAAAAACTGCTATTCTGAAAACCCATAGATATTCCCATGGGAACCCATGATTTGAAAATGCTCATTTCTACTAGGGACAATAAACTGCTCAGACGGCTCTTTTTAGTGTGAGAAAAAGTGAGGAGAGAGCCTTGTGATTTTAGGGATCATTGGACTTCATGCTTTGGTCTGAGCTAAATAACTAGGTAAGAATGACCAAGTAGCCATTATCTTTAAAACTGTCCCTTGGTAGAACAAGGAAGAAACACACAGGCTGTGAAATGTGCATTTGACTGTCAGAACTATAATATGAGTACCTCCTTAATACAGTCTGTTGATTGTATTTAAGACATTTCCGTTATTATTCCTTTCTTGTTTTTGTGGAAGATTTAGTTTCCAGGCATAAGCGTGATTTGATCATTGTCATGCTTTGTTTGCATGCTGCTGCTTTTCTTTCTCTTTTTTTTTTTCATCTTTTTTTAAATAAAGTTTCTTGTGTCATAGATCCAGTGGGTTGGTTGTTTTATTTTGTTGCTTTGCTTGTAGTTCTTTCTCGATGTTCCATCTTTTTGTTTTGTTCTGTTCTGTTCAATGTTTTCAGTTTCGATTTACTGCCACCTTGTGGAGAGATTGTGCACATGCTACAATACAGGAAAACCTTTGCATCATATTTAGTTATAGAGATGTGATCTGTTATAGAGATGTTTTGTAATATGTTTTAGCCCAGCTTTAAATTACATAATGCAATTTTATTTGAATGAGGTTTGAAAGATTTATTGATGAATACACTGCAGCATCCCCATTTTAATTTACGAATGATCACCTGCTTATAACTGTTTCCACTCAAAGATGCGAATTAAACTTATATGCACAACTGGAATATTGCATGAAACGTTTGTGAATAATGCACTTTTCCATCCAATGAGTCGAAGAGAGCAAAACCGTCACTTCCTTATAAACTGCTGCCAAATATTGTAAAGTACATGGCGCAAATTAGTTTTTTTGAATGTACATTTTGTTTAAATGTATGCGCATCTTGGCATTTCCATGAAGCATTTTTATGCTAGAATCCAAAATGTGCATACAAATAGGTGGATGGAGACATGCTGCTCTTTTATTTCTATTTCTTTAACTTCGTAATATCTTGTTCATATTTTGCAATCTTTCCATTTGTGTTAACCCATGTTTTTCTTTCTCTCCTCTCTCCTCAAGTCTGCATGCCTTTTCACGTCTCTCTCTTTCTCACTGTCTGTCTTTGGCTCTTTTCTGCAGTCTGTTAAGGGCCCGTTTGCGCTCTGAGCTTCTGGAGCCAATAGGTGAGCAGAAGAGGTGCTTCAGTGCTTCCTGAATGCAGGAATCACATTCCTCCTCCTCCTCCTCCTTCAGAGCTTCCCTCGCTCCTCTCTCTCCGTCTCTCCTTCATCTCATCCTCTGCCCCTCCAGGGGCTCCATCTGCTTCTCCAAATGTCACCTGTGGTAATGCCTAGACGTTTACATGCCACATATAGGTTGAATGCAGGATTTTGCTTTTTACCACCTGAACACCTCATTTTAAAACGTGAGCTGTCACGTGAGGTCATTTCAGATTTTTTTGTTGCATGATTTTGTCCCTCCAAAAGTGTATTTTCTCTACTGTGGCGCTCATTTGTAAATGATCCGTTTTTGTGTTACATTTAGGTGTACACTCAGATTTAGATATCATTGATAATGCATCAGAAGTTTCGTAAAAACAATTTATTATTATTATTTTTTTTCAGTGTTTGATGTTTCTTAAAGGGCCCTTGTGACCGAGATGTCTTTCACCTCAGCATTTATGATGATCTGCTGGTATTGCACAGAACTCCATTGCACATAAACAGTATAGCGACTTCTCAGCTGACCACCTCATTTCTGTCTTCTTTCCGTCTTCGTTTCTTCTTTCTAAACAATCCTGAATGTCAAAACTGACCAGGAACCAAGCACACACCTTTTTTATGGGACTCATTTTGTTTTTCTTTAAGATCTTGCTGATGGTTAATCTTAAATAGCTTCTCTCTCTCTCTTTCTTTTTTGTTGCATCTGTCTTTGTTTGATTATTGGAGCTGGACTCATGAGTTGTGTATAAATGTGGGGGGAAGAGACTTTATTGATGACTGAATTTTAATAATGCTGGACATGTTTTATAAAGTGCACTGCTGGCCAGTTTTTTTTCTGTTTTACTTGTGCATTTTCTTAAAGATGTAATTTCTGCAATGTAAAGAGAAACGTAAACAAATGCTATAGTGTTGACAGATTCTTTTGTTTCCTATGAAGTTCGTATGGTTAATGTATTCTCAATGGCTCATGCACTTTTGTCAGTTACTACTATTCAATAAATGACTTCTCTGCTTTTGTGTTCTTATCCCTACTCTTCCTCTTTATTCTCTTTCCTTCTCTATTTCTCCATTCTAGTTTTTCCTTCAGTTGTCTGGGCCTTTCAATCCTTCAGGGCTTTCAAAAAAAGTCAATGAACTGCAACGCCTAGAATTTGTATTATTCAGTATGTGAGCAAAGACTGAATCATTTAAAGGAACAGTGTGCTCAGAAAGCTCACCTCAGTCTCATATCGCTCCAAATCAGACTTTGTTCTGTGGAACCAATGACATTTTAAAGAATATAACCACATCATTTGACCTATTGTATGCTCAAAAGAAGACAAAAAAAAACCTTTTCGTTTCACTGAAGAAATCAGTAAACAGGATTTGCGTTCTGAATGAACCAAACCGTTAAGACATAACATTACACAAATAGCTTGCGTAAACAAATTCAGTGAATCTATGATTCCAACAATACCTCTTTGTCGTTCTATTTTTTTCTATTTTGTGCTATGTAGATCTATGTTTAACTATTCATTTATCATGTGATTTTAAGTTATTTTTTCTCCATGTGATCTTTGTCCCATATACAACATTTCTGAGAATTGCAGAACACAGTTTAGACTTTCCACATAATATCCAAAAGCACAAAACCAATCACAAGTGTCCTTTTTTCAGTTTGATTTTTGAGCTGAATAAAAAAAGCTTTCCATTGTTGTATACCTTGTTAGATGTAGGATAACATTTGGTTGAAACCTGAGGATTACAAAATGCGGAGAAACTCTTCTTTAACGTTGTCTAAAGGAAGGGCTTTAGCAATACACATTAATATTTAAAAAATGTTTTTTTGGTATATTTACAGAATATAGAAAAGAAAATACTCTTTACTTGTCATAAAACAAAAAAAAAAAATCATCATTTTAACCCATTCAGTGTACACACCTGCAGCATAAGAATAGGTTTTGTGGTCCAGGGTCATAATTTTCTGTCAAATCTACATGAAGATCCCTGGCTTTCGGTAACGGGACGTTGTCTTTAGCTTAAGGCAAGTTTCCAGTGGCAGTATGAGAACGCGTGTGGTTGTCTTTCCCTCAGGAGCTCTTTGCCACCCCAGCCTGCATTCGGCTCCAGCTCGCCCACCCTCGGCAAGAACAAACTGCCCTCTGTCAGTCAACTCATCAACCCCCAACAGCGCAACACTCTCACCCCGTCCGGCATGCCTGGAGGACTCACTGACAGTAAGAGCTCGCTCCTTAATCCATTTAATTAGTAGATGTGCACAATCTCTCCACCAACCCACCACAATATCCAAAGATCTTCTAATTGATATTATGAAGAGATTCCTGGTGTTTATGTATTTATTCATTTATTTTGATGGAGACCTCTTCCTTTCTCCTGGTCTCTTCTGGGCTTGAGGAATTCTCATTTCTCAATGTCATTCTGACAGGCAGTTTTGAACCAGATCTTTGTGGGACAATGCACCTTCCCCACGGCGCACTTGTGCTGTCAAAATGTGCTGGGATATGACAAATATGCTTTCTCATTTTGCCTTCTGTGTGAAATGTGCCTCAGGTTTCTTGAGTTCTGAAATGTCCTAATCCGTATTTAGGGCCCTCGGGTGTTTGTTATTTCAGTGGTTTTCAGTGAGGGATGGGTTGGGGACAAGGAAATATTGCATGCTTATTATTGATAACACTTTACAATAAGGTTCATCACTACAAGCAATTAAAGCATTTGGTATGAATTAGAATGATAAAGGATCATTTGACATTCATTTGACTGAATAAATGAAAAAATTCAGCTTTTACTCACAAATATTACAATTTAAAGTATGTGAACCTGCGCCACAAAACCAAAAACCAAAAACTGAGATTTATACATGATCTGAAAGCTGAATAGATCAGATTTCTACTGGTGTATGGTTTGTTAGGGTATTTGGCTGAGACGCAACTATTTGAAAATCTGAAATCAGAGGGTTCAAAAAAATAAATAATTAAATAAACACCTTCAACGCTAACTGAAGTGCTTAGCAATGCAAATTAGCAATCAAAAATGTTGATGTGTTTACAATAGGAAATGTACTAAATATCTTGATGGAACATGATCTTAATATTCCAATGATACTTGACCCATACAGTGTTCAACGTATGGTTTTGTGGTCCACGCTCGCATATTAAAACAGAAAAGCTATTTTTAGTTGTAATAATATTTTTGTTTCACTGAACAACCAGTTGTAACAAATGTAGCCTTACTGAGCAAAAGAGAATATATAAATAAATACAATTTGAATGATGCAATTCTTTTGACTGGATTTGTCAATGTCAATAACTATTTGCTCATTGCATACCATTTGAAATGTCTTAAAGTGAAATGAATGAGCCAAGACTACTATGCTGTAAAAGTATTTTTCATTGTTGGTTCATAATGCATTGGACCACATTGTAAAGTGTTACCATTTTATTTCCCCTTTTCTGAGGTTTATTACAGTCTCAACCCTTTCCCCTTCCTTCAGTGACCCCTCCTATGATGGGTGGCCATGTACCCATGAACACAGACCTGAGCTCCCTGAGCCCCACCAACCCCCTCCAGTCACAGTTACAAATGGTGCCTTCGTCCCACTGCACACCTCCACCACCCTACCCGATGGACAACAGCATTTCCAGGTACGCAGTAAGTCTCTCTGGAGTGGTACACACTTTAATGTCAAACAGCGTTAATGTAATCCTGGCTTAATCTGTAATCTCTTTCATTCGCAGTTTCCTGTTGAGGCTGGGCTGCTCGGCCTGTTTGGATTATTTCACAGCCCAAGGACTGACCAATATCTACCAGATTGAGAACTACAATTTAGAGGTGAGGAATTTGCCTTTCTCCTTACTGCCTTTTGTATCAGTTCAGATCTCAGGTCCAAAATGGCCTAGAATTGATTACTATAGTATGCAATCACTTATAAGCATATACAAATGTTTAGTTTACATGCAATCTTAATTTATTTATTCATTTTTTCTAAATCTTGCCTTTAATGGGACAAATGGAAATCTCACCTCAGGGCAAAATATTTTCACATGCAAATTTGACATTTGATTCAGGTTGGTCACATGAATTTGAATGTGACATTGTGAGTGGTGTTTAAAATGTTGCTACATTAACAACAGAAAAAAATAACTCATCTTAATTAGGATGCATCAATTTTGTAAGACTTTTTACATTTGGTATATATTTTTACACATGTCTCATACTGAATGACGATGGAAGTTAAAGAATATCATGGAATTTTAAAAGTTCTTGTTCAGACTTAGTTTTCAATTATTGCATGTCATTATGTGTAAGATTCCATTATTTCTGGGGTAAGTACATTTAAGATGCACAGTAAGGCGTGCGTTTGCTTGAACCCAGGCAGATGTGTGTGAGAGATGAGAGCAACGGCTGCTGTATTCATGAGCTCTGTGGTCTGTTTATCCACAGGACTTGTCCAGGCTGAAGCTCCCCACAGAATTCCAGCACATCATCTGGAAAGGCATCATGGAGTACCGGCAGACCATGGAGTTTTCTCCCCCTCCCCACATCTTGCGCACCTCTAGCGGGACGTCCACCGTCAGCGTGGGCTCCACTGAAGCCAGAGGTGAGCGTGTGATCGATGCCGTGCGCTTCACCCTCCGTCAGACCATCTCCTTCCCTCCGCGGGACGACTGGACCGATTTCTCCTTTGATCTGGCCCCCGATTCTCGCCGCAACAAGCAGCAGCGCATCAAGGAGGAAGGAGAATGAACAGGGTGCATCACTGTACACTTCACCAGTGCACATTTACTGTACACAGATGTTTTATAGAAACACACTTGGTGTTGGTCCAGATCGTTTCACAGGTTTCTTCTGAAATTGATTTTAAAAAAAAAAAGAAAAAAAAAAAAGAAAAAAAAAGCTGTGAGCCTCAAAGTTCACTTAAACAGGCAGATAAAATGCACTTAAAGTCCTTTTATAGTTTCATTTAGCTTCTGGTGGATTTATCTGAATGTCATTTCAAGTCTCCCACCCCCTTTTTTATTGAACGCAAGCAGCTCTGGCTGAGGGGAAATGGTGCTTTGCTAAATTGTGTTGTCATTTTTTTTTTTTCTGTTTCTTGAGACAGAGCACTTAAAAAATGCTAACATGTTACTTCTTACGGAATATACCGTCAACAGCTTCCTTTGGTTGTTTTAAACATGGCCAAAGGTAAATTTCTATGTTACTGTTCTTGTTTGTATAAAGCATCTTCCGTTCAGCAGGAGCTTTATTGTGATGAACATTCCTTGGGATTGAACTCGTATTTGATTGTGTTTCAAATCGCACATAGTTTATTCTTTACAGAAAGTGTTATTCATCTTTTTATTTTTGGTCTACTATGTAATTCTGTAAACCCTTCTTTGTATCTTTTATGTAAACACTGAGATTTACTATTGACTTGCAGTGTGTAAGTATTGCATTGAATATCATGAACTGCTGTTTACTGGCCTTAAAGTATACAAGGGATTTACATTGGCCGGTGTGTTTTTACATTGTCAATGTGATGCAGCTTCAGTATTTAAAAAAGAAAAAGAAAAAAACAAGAAAAAAAAATATTCAAATTCACTTGATTCTTATAAGCAATATTGTACAGTTTGTTTTTTTTCTACTTTACTTTCATTTGCCAACTTAATTCTTTTACAAACTATTAATAAGGAATTATTGTAAATATGTTGCAATGTACTTATTTTGATATAAACAAAAATAAAACAAATATCAGTCAGTCTTGTTTTTTTTTGAAGTTATATCAATCAACAGATTTTATTTAAACAGTCGGACATGGTGGACCTCATTTGACTCATTTAAATGGAAGATTTGAGCAAAAGCATCGTGTCGAGGTTGAGCATGGTCTTCTGAACATCTTTCCAATGTACAGGAAATTTTAAATAAATTTGATTCTTTTTTCAAATGCAATTTGCACAGCGACCGACTGAGTTCCAAACATGTTCTAAACGCTACAATTTCCCTCCTTCAACCTCTTACGTTTAGATAGTCTGATACTGTGTGCATTTATTTTTGATGGACACTTATTATTTTTTGGAGTACTCGTTTTACTTTCAACAGCAGCTGATCCGCCTCATTTTACTCTTTAGCTTCTCTTTCACAATACGTTCTGTGGTAAACTTGCTCGCAACTTGCATAAGGTCCTTTTTGCGGTCACTGTCTGATCAACGCATTCTCTTTAATCTTTTAAAGCTGCAATCACAAAACAACTTGATGGAACCTGAAACTGACAGGTGCTCCAACAAGAGCTTATAATCATTTCTGGGCATTTTAGTGAGTCAGCAGCAGAGTTACATGGAAGTCTATGCATCACACTTGTGCAGCCTCTTGTGCAAAGCAACGTCCTGTAGGGTTGCATCCTTTCCAAAAAAGAAAATGAAGCATATACATATATTTCACCTCAATGCCTGTTAATGAGGCGCCTGATGAATTTGCTGTGTAAAAACAAACACTGCTCTGATAAATATGTTACATGAGTACGCAGCAATATATGATGGCAAAAGAATTAGTGACCTCAAACATTAAAGCAGGTTCCTTGATTGAGGTTCCAAAACCATTTTCCCATCCAGAGGGCCTGTTTGAGACTCATATAAAAAGCTATAGCTCATCATTAAGGCTTGAGACAGAAAAAGGAGACATAACAAATCTAACTTGCTTAATTGGGTCAGTTTCAAAAATGAAATCACAAAACAAAAATGAACCAAACCATTTCTATTGTTGGCTCATAGCCAAAGTTTGAGAGCTCCTATCAGTCATGATGGTGATAAGCTCAAAGAGTCCTGACAGACCTCCACATCAGTGCTGCCGAATGACCAAAAACAGTGTAGGAATGCTTTACTTCCTCCTTCCCCTGCAGGCTGTTTCTGTAGGAGACACAGACTCCTGGAGGACCAGACTGAAGCACCACTCATGTCTCTAAGAGCTCTCCAGAGCATCCAACACTTTCATGATTTGCTGTTTGATGACTTTAGTGGCATCACCCGCATTTGGAATTAAATACCTGTAAAAAAAGAAGAAAAAAAAAGATATGAAATGTAAGAATGCAAGCAAACTAAACAGCAGACGACAATTGTAAAAACTTAAAGGGGTGGTCCACTACAAGATCATATTTTAAACTTTAGTTCATGTATAATGTAGCTGTGTGAACATAAACAACATCTTTGAATGTAATACGCTCAAAGTTCAATGCAAAGGGAGACATTGGCTTTTACAGAGTTAGCTTAGCAAAGCCTACAGCGAATGAAGTTTGGGGACTACAAAAAAATACATCCGGGTTAATGAAATGACAAACCCTTCAGGTTACGTGCATTCACCACGCACATACACCCCACGCAGCAAAGGGGAGTGGCCAGAGGCACTGTAATGTTCTAGCAGAGAAAGCTAAAATGCGTTTCTGTATTTGGACTTCCAAAGGACATAAAACAAAGAGAAGTGCTTAATTGTAATTATGTTCAAGAGATTTATAAAAAATACATAGTTAGCATTTGACAAAGGACAGCTTCCAGAATCTCTCCCAGTTCAGTGCTGGATTCGGCTAAAAACTCCTCAAAGAAGGAGCAGCTCAAACCGTAATAGCAGAAGCTGTGGATTGTGAGTCACAACCTGTAAGTATTTCTATTTGTTAAAATTGATCTATTACATGCATAGTGTCTAGCGTTAACGGTATATTGTAGCATGGACGTAAACAAGGATGTAAACAACGGGAAATGCTGTTTGGCACCGCTAACAATTTAGCTACAAATTTATATTTATCTGTCAAAAGCTTGCAAAAGATAACACATGCTTATAACCCGAATATATATGAAAGACCCAAGATATATGAGGTTCAGATATGTCCTCGTCATTTTCTGTATGATTCAGGTTCAAACTGATACAGCTAACAATTACACTGACTGACAGCATTAACACAACAAAGCGCGTGCTAGTAGAGGTGTTGCGCTTCCTGGTGATGTGGAGCCGATCCGCAAATCACAACACATTATGTTAGCTGACCAATCAGAGCCTCTTGAGGGCAGGCCTTTGGAGGTACTAGGAAATATGATAGTCGTTTTCATGTTAGCTGAGTAGCAGCCTTTACTTAAAGATATATTTAAAAAAAAATAACAACATGATTTTGAATGAGCACATGAAGAATGAGCAGACATTGCTTTGCAACCCATAAACACGACCAAGCCTTAAAAATACATTCTGTACCACCCCTTTAATTGAGGTTTTTCCAAACATCAGAACAAATGAGCTAAGCTCTATGACTTTCTACAGTATAATCTAATAAAAATTGTTAAATAACACCCGTTAGTGCATTTGTGACCCTGGAACTTACGCTGCATGGGTATATTTTTGGAAATAAACATTGTATGGATAATTTTTTTTTATTTTATGCCAGAAATCAAAAAATTAGATTAAAGTTCCATGAAAAAAAACATCCTACTGAAAATATCAAAACTTATGTAATAATATATAGATTGTTAGACAGCTTTAAAGATGATTTCTCCATATTTTCAAATATAGTCCTATCATCACAAACCCTACACATTTCAGATGATGCGACATTCCACATATGGTTAAAAAAGGTAACAAATTAAGAAACTAAACCTACATTTAAATTAACTAAAACAAAAAAATGTAATTTGGACAACTGTGGTTTGTTCTCTAGCTTATCAAAAAAATAATAATTACCTTAAAAATTTTCTTTTAAATTTAACAAACTTGTTTTAGTCTGTCTGGAATAAAAAAAAAAACGTTTAAGAAGAAAACAAATATTATAAGAAATACTGTGAAAATTTGCTTGCTCTGTTAATCATAAATTTTAAATAATTACTTAATAATAATTCACTTCAACTGTAAATCACTTCCAATAAAAAAATATATACCCTTAGTGGGCTGCAAGTGGTCCACTATAAATCTATACAGACACGGTCACATTTTAGCACGTGGACAGTAATATTGGTCTAAACAACTGTAAATGCTGGTTCAAATACCTCTCCACAGCCACAATCTCCACTCCCGCAGCATTGTTGTTGCCAAATTTAAATGTGATGAGCTCTGGATGTTTCTTCTTGGAGGTGATCTTCACAACAGAGTTAAGTGCCTGTCTGGACTGGATGTAAGCAAAACCCTTTCGAGCAGCGATCTCTCTCAAACAGTACATGTGTGTTGCGGTGATCAGAAGATGACTGGAAGACAAAATAACGGAGCTACCAACCCAAATATATGCTACACATTAACCATCTACCAACTGGACAGCCTCAGTTTTTGATGGGCTGACATATTATGACAGTTTTCTCATCCGACAGTGTTATACTTTATCATGATTATATAAAGCACTAGATATACAGCAACTATTCTTCTGGTATTGTCAATTATATCTGAGGATTATGTGTTCAGATAGACAGTCTCACCTTGGAAACATGTGGCCAGTCTCCTTAACTTCATTGCAAGGAATATGGTGCTTTACATCTGGTTTGTTGATCCAAGTCTGAATATTAACAATCTCTTTCCTGTCATCATCTGATATTGATGAACTGTCAATCTCATCTAAACGCAGAGAAGAAAACAAACACACAAGACAAAAACTTAGACCATACAGTATATAAGAGTAGTTCATCATTGCCCATAGATTCTAAAATGTCTGAAAAAGCCCATAATAAGCAAATATGCCTCACTTTGCGTCAATCGCTTTCAAACACAGCTTATCATCTATCAATAAAAATTAGATGAGGTTTAATTCATTTTTTGCATTTGAGAAAGCTATTTGTCATATCAGCTTCTCATGGCAAAACATTAAACCCACAACATTTTATAAATATCACTTTTCCATAATAATAAAATGACAATAAAACACATCAACAGCAATAAATAATACCCAAGATAAAAATCTAAAAGTTTAAAGCTTAGTTTTGAATTTTTTTATTTTACCATTTTTGAAGGACTCACATTTGAAAATATATTTCCTTTAAAGTCTCTCCAGATAAATTTTTTTCTCTGATAACATTATAAATTAAATACAATTCCAAACGTATACATGTTTAACACTTTGGTTTCTGTAGGAATATTGACATTTTGGAGGATCTTCTCTCGTATGTCCAATACGGCATCTTGTGTAAACAACCTCATCAAGTGTTGAGTTTAAAAAAAAGTTTGTTTGATTTTCTTCCTTCTACTGGCTTGATTTTAAAAAGTGTATTTTTGAGCACTGATATTTGTGTTTTGAGAGGTACAATTAAGTGACAATTTCGAGCCACCATACAAGCAAAATCCAGAATGGCGTCTGATGATAAATTCCTCTTGGTCTTTTAGCACAGAACGCTTTATGGCAAAAAAAATATACAAATGTAAAAAAAAATGTTTGCAAACTCAGTTGCTAACATCCTTGAACCAGCACATCTCTGGCTGACTGATAGCAGCTCTGCAGAAAACACAGTTTGAGCATTCCTGATGAAGGACATGGTATCTACCTGTATCATACTCTTCCTCATCTCCAATGCTGAAGACAGGCTTGACACCCCTGTATGGCTTCCCCACCCGATCACTGCTACTTACATGCCTGAAACAAAGAATAAAAAAAACAACAACTATCAAGACCGCCTGAAAAAATAAAGATTTCACACCAGCATTGCCTTCTTTTTCAGGATATGGACATTTTAAAGAGCATGGCAATGAGATGAGGAGTCCTCTAGGATTAGAACGGCGAGTACTGTTAGTTGAAAGAAAGGGAAGTTAGGATGTTTGCATTTTAACTGAAATGAGAAGCAACGTGTGGAAGACCAGGTACTTTGCAGTTGATTTTACTGCAAACCGTTTAAGTCACAATTACCCCAGACTTCTACAGATGTGCTCAAAACAGTATAACAATGACAGGACTGCAGTCTCCCTAAAAGAATCAAAGAGGACTCAGACAGCACACTTCAACCAGACTTCAGCCTGCAAGACAGAAACTGCTGGCGTAAAACAAGGAAAGGTACATAGTGACAGATGCAGTGTAAGAAAGCAGCCAACCTTGTCACAGAGTGACAAAAAGACCTGTGGTTCAAAACCCATTCTCACTCTCAACTGATCAAGATCCCTTGGTACAGTAGGGCTGCATGATATAAAATAAAATTGACATTGCAATATTTAGTTTTTCTGTAATATATATTGTGATATGTTATATTCCCTAGGTTTCCCTGGATTATTGAAATAGCTCTATTTGGACAATAATTAATTAATAATTTTAGATTAACTGGGGTTATTTTAGGGCAGCGCATCTAGAAAACAAAATAACAAATTAAAGACAGATAAATATAATACAACAGAAAATACAAATGTGCTTTATGCAGCGTGTCTCTAACCATTGCATGGTTGAATTAGGGGTGCGATTGAAGTGCCCATGATATCAAAATTGTGCATGTTCATCATCACACGATATTGAATATCGGCATACGTCTACATAAAAAGAAATGGAGCACCATGCACTAGGGCTGTACAATATATCAATTCAGCATCAATTTCACAATGTGCACATCCGCAATAGTCACATCACAGGATCTGCAATGTTTTTTTAATTGCAAAGTTTAACCATGAATTAACAAAAATAATTTGGTTTGTCCTTCTTGGTGGTATGCTGACATTACCCTGGATAGCATGGCTTTTGATACATCACAAAGGCTGTCTTGGTCACAGATTAGCACAAACAATTTGTCCTCTTTTGAACACTGATAATAACACCCATAATATTGTGTGCATTGTAATATTTGAAGCAAAACTGTGCTATTACTCTGCTCTTACTGGTGGAATGTGCAATCAAAGAAGATTTGGAAAATTTATGGCAAAATTGGACCACATTAAATTAGCCAGTGTTTCAGTTTTTATTGTCCAATCTCTGTATATCTAAAACAATGAAGCACCATGCACTAGGGCTGTAGTACAATATAAAGTTTCAGTATTGATATCCCAATGTGCACATCCGCAATTGTCAAATCACAGGATAAGGCACAAGAAATTATAATATTTGTAATGAAGACTATACAGTGTATTTAACATTTGATTATTCAATTTGTTTACTTGAATACTGCTAGACTCCCAGACCATAAAGCACTGTTAATTTAATTTGTATCTTTGCACTAATGTATTTATTAGCGCTTGTGGTTTATTAGATTTGATGCAGATGCACTCCCCTACAAAATCATCCCAATCAAACTAAACTTATGACTGCTTTCCAAACGGTGCTGCTCATTTTCTATGGTAAAATGCATCACAGAATAATAAAATATTGCAATGTCAGTTTTTTTTTTTTTTTCATGCACCAAAGGGGACCTGTGACAGGTTCAAAAATCAACCTGGAAAAATTGGGAATGAGAAGGTTTTGGTGATTCACAGCTTCAACCATTCTGAGTGGTTCTACTACACATGCGTGAAAATGTTTGGTAGTGAATGACAGTCACAAATTCTAGAATGTTACTCAGCTCTGATGATAGTCTCAAAACTTTTTTTAGCTGGAAACAGTCAATTCAAAAAGTCGAACAGGACATCCAGAGATGCAGGTGATGCAGATGCATATGGTGTTAGAGTGTCATTTACGCTGGGTTTTAAAACCCCTACAATGAGCTAAAGCTGAAAGTGCCACCTTGAAAGGGCATGTTGCAGAAACTTGATGCGCGCTGGTGGGGCACAGACAAACATTAACGAAGTCTTACCGCTCCAGAATTCCCTTGTCTGGCCAGGGTAGATTGAAAGACATTCTAGTGTGAAATAACAGGGCATAGGTCGTGAAGATGATTAAAACAGGTAGACTTCAGAAGATCAATCACTTTAAATAAATTTTTATCTAATAGCATTTAAACTTCATGGTTGAGAGAGAGAGAGAGAGAGAGAGAGAGAGAGAGAGAGAGAGAGAGAGCAAAGAACATTGTATTTGCTCACCTTTCTACTGGCGTAGAAGTGTTTTCAATGAAGCTGATCACCTTTTCTTTCACATTGACTGACTTTGACTTGAGTGCAAATGTCATTTTGTTGACAAGCGATTTAACTCCTTTGCCATCTGTGCTGTTCAGTTCTCCCTGTAAAAGATGGATGAATTTAGGAAGTTAAATAATTAATGAATAAAAAGGTATTTGGGGGTTATCACAAAGTTTGCAGACTTTCATGATTTGATTTACGTAAAATATTCACAAGGTGGCACTAAATACCACCCTAAAAATGAAGGAAGATGGATGTTTCACGCTACTTTTCAACAGAAAAGCAAGCTATTTCCTGTAAATGTGAGACTTCAGATTCATTCAGTTTATATATTTATTAATTTGTTTATATAATGGGGAAAAAAAAACACAATCACAAAATGTCATTAATTGTAAAAAAAAAAAAAAAAAATCCAATGTCACACAGCATAATACTTTTTTTAATAGTTAAAATAACGGAAATGCTTGAAGGCTTCCACATTCAAAATGTTAGATTAAACTTCAAATAAGTATCCTTAAAATAAACCAAAAACAATGATTGGAATCAGGGCATAGCCCAATTATTGAGTACACTGATTTGATGCAAAATCGTTTGATAAAAAGTGTTACACTAAACTCACATCTGCTGAGCTGAGGCTGCTGTGGGATCCTGAGGTGCTCACAATCCAGTGAACATAAACATTATCTGGACCTTCAACATTAATATCTGCCAGGTGCTGCTGCAATGCTGAGCATTAAATACAAGCAAGGTCAGAATCAAACTCCTGCTCTCAACAGTGCAAAATTAATTAATTAACTAACTAATTAATTGATTGCTTTGAACATCTTTAATTTTCCTTTGGCAAGAAAGTACAAAACAATACAAAGATGCTCTTTAAAAAAGAAAACACAGAACTTACCCATAAATCCACCTTTTGCTATACTCACAAACTCTTTGTTTTTCTAGACAAGCAAGCAAAGAAAGACAAATTAATTGATAAATGGATTGTTGACATGATGTTGCAGTCATACAAAAATGTATATAGTTAGTATTGTCCTAATTTAAAATGCAGTAAATAAACATTTCTTTGTCTTTCATGGTTGTTGTTTTTTACAAAAAAAATGTGGTGTTATTATATATTTTTACATTTTGAACCAAGTTTCAAAACTGTCCTGTGGTGTAAGCATAGTTCAATATATTCAACTCTTATAATTTATAAAGGAAATTGTAAAATCATTAATAAATACCTCAAGTCTACTATTTTACAAGTGGCTATTTTAGTAAATGGCAATCATTATTTCCATCCACATATTTTTAAAACATGGAAACTTGGTACATTTTATCACAGAAAAAACATGTCCTCTGTTGTGACACTATAATAATTATAAATCAGGCAATTCCATATTGAATGGGGTATAAACTAAATTTATATCATGTGACTGAAGCCCCCTGTGAAGCCCATGATGTGCACCTGTTGTCTTTGATTTATTTATTTTTTTTAAACACTAAAAAAATTGTTAAAACACACCTATTTTTTGAAAATGTCCAACACACCTGATAAGTCATGAAGAAACAAAAAAATAAATATACATAGTGCCATTTATTTTAAAAATAAATCATGAATATGAAAATAAATTATCCAAAAATGAAATGAATTATCTTAATTTAATAATTATTAATGAAAATGATTATCCAACAAGATAAATCACTCTTGCTATTTGTGAATTATTAGTTCCTTAATTTTTGCTGTCACACCATATGTTGTATTCAAGGTAAAGTTCAGTAAAAATGTAAAAACAAACAAACAAACAAAAACGTAAAACAAATGATAAAGTTAGTGACCCCTTAAATTTTTTAATCTACATAAATCAATAAATTTTTTTCTCAAATGTTTATTTACAAAAAATAAGCATTTTACCACCATTTGTCAATTACATAATACATTTCAGACTGTTTTACAATGCTTTTGATAAAAACGTACACAACACAATTGAATGTAGCAGCAGAGGCAGTTCTGACCTGTAGAAAGTGGGCAAGCACCATGTTCATGTACATGTCCTCTTCTTCCCGTCCACTTCCCATAAAGCACAAATGTTCTCCGCTGGCCACAGAGCCAGACTCCAAAGACTGCTTCTGTGCCTCCAGAAGAGACTTGACTGACAGGGCAAACTCTGAGGGGTTATGAAGCATCTGTGAACCAATAACATACCACTACACTTTTACTGGTGCTCTGATGGAACATTCTAGTATGTCTGAGGCAGCTGCTTATTAAAAAAAATATTAAACAAAATTGAGGAGACAGTAGTAAAGAAAATCTCTCTATTTTAACAATTCTTATTAGGCAAATAAACAAATGCAATGGTGTTTATTTAAAACTCTCTCAATAAAATTCCTACCAGGTCAGAGTCCAGGTGAAAGGCAGTAGAGAGGTGACCAGCATTGTACTGCTCCGCAGGACGACAATCAACCACAAAAAACCTCACACCCTCCTGAACAGCATAAAATCACAAGAACATACATTTAAATGGCAATTTCATCACTGTAAAAGCATCACATGCTGAAATAATTTATTGTTTGTTTGTTTTTAATGAATAATTAATCTTTAAATCAAATGGACATGCAAGAAGACATCCACAAATGCAGAGAAAGTGATAGACTAATGAATGCCAGTCAATATTGTGTTTGTAAATGTGTTTAACATTTGTGAGTCAAAATCTATTTATATAAAGCTATGGAACAATTCTAGAGGTCTATTCACACCAAGTATAACTATCAAGAAAGAGTTGATGTGAGTTCAGAGCACAACTAAAATGATAAAGATGTAGAGAAACGATAATTGTTGGGATCACTTTCAGAACAATTTTTTCTCAGCTAATAAATGACAAAACACTGAAAGCCAGTCAGAATCCATTGAAACAAAGTGCTCGCATAACTTAAAGCTACAGACAACATTGTGTTTTGTTTCCATGCTGGGGAAAATAGTTTGTCGTTTTCATTTCACTGACTACATTAACTATGATAGCTAAATTTGATTGATTTGATTAAAGTGCTAAGTGAACATATTTGTTTATTTAAAAAACAATGTTAAAATCTGTTATTCTCCTTTGAAAATGTGCATTCTGTGTCAGAATGTCTCTCTTTGTTTTGGTCTCTATTATTATATTTCAGCATCCTGGCTTGCCTTGGTGGAAAACACACCGTATTTCATGTCAGTCTTAAAGGCTGCATCCATATATGAATGCATGGCAGAAAATGCAACCTCAGAAAGACAGCAGCAGCCTCCGAAATGAGATGCAGATTCAGAGTTATAAAATTCCTCATGAGGTGATTATTAATTAGCAAATACCATAAATGTTAGCTGAGCAGGTTACAATGTAACACTGCGTCCTAACAACAAGCATTGGTAATGGTAAGGTTTAGAATCCAATTAATAAACTACATATTAAACATTTTCAACATTATTAAAAGGTACATGTCGAGTACATGCAAACTACAGTTCTAAGCAATCAGTTTAATTTCAAAGTATATGTTTATTTTATTTTCAAAATCTGAGGTAAACTACCTGCTGCTTTCAGCATGGCAATACCAGTCATGTAAAATGATATTCAAACTTACATTGGTGACATTTAACACTGAATAAAGCACATAATCAGGCATGCAACACTGGTGTTCCTATTGTAAATCTGGCAGCTTGCATTTGCATGCATTTGTCAGAAGAGGGGCCAGGTGAAAAAAAAGTGTTTTGTCACCCATTTGGTGTCAATCTTACATACTGCACCTTTAATACAATTTTTAAAAAGATTCACTGGTCTGGCCTGCTGGTTACAAGGGAGTAATGCCATATGAAACGATTTTATCATTTGTCAGTGTAAGTGCAAATATATTTATTGTTATATTTAAAGTTTTCGTACCTGGTGTAAACAGGTCATAACTTCCTAGTACCTTTATTATTGAACATTTCTAACATAAGATGATCTGGAGTGGTCTTCCGCACTAATCTTAGACTGAGGACTCACAGGTTGTAGCTGGTTGGCTTGCAGGATCTCAGGGACTGACACAGGCAGGCAGAGAGCCTGACTCAGGTCCATGTCTTCTTCCTTCAAGGCTACTAGACTGCTGCCGAAGAGATTATGGTTCTCCTGCACAAAAATACACCACATAAGTAACCATGTAATATCTGCTTAATTATGACACTGTGCTACATCATAAACCTTAATGCATCAATTGTGAAGTGATTCATATCATGAGGAAGTTGGCAGAAGACTAGCCGGGGTCCAAAGAACACTGATATAATGCTTACCTTTCTAAGAGATAGAGGCGTCTTGCTGTTGTAATACTGTGCTAAAGAGAACAAGTCTTCAATGTCCTCTGCCTCTAGTAATGACGGTGACTGCTCCAGCATTTCTGGAGACAAAAAGAAGAAAATCTTTAAAGGCAGAACACTTGGCTATATTGGACAATGCAACAAATATTTTAATGTACAGTGTTGAGTGAAAGTTTGGGAAGTTTATTTAGTACCGTCCTGAGTAAGATATTTTGCATATAAGATGTTTACATATATTCCAGAGGATAGAAAAATAGCTGAAATTATTAAAATAACCTCTGCCAAAATACGGCATGAGCCCACCTCGATGATCTGCAACATTTTTGCTTTGTGATGATTGTTCGTGATACTTTTGCTTGTTCTGAACAGTTAATCTGTCTGCCGTTCATCAAAGAAAAACTCCTCCATGTCCTGCAGTGTCTTCAGTTTTTCAGCTTCTTTTAAATATTTTAACCTTTCCAGCAGTGACTGCTTAATTTTGAGATCCATTTGTTCACACTGTCAATTGAGGGACTTAACAACTTTTAAAATAGTTTCAAATTCTCAAGCAATGCTTTTTGTTGAAATATGTTTTTCTATACTTTTCTACTAACCATTGGAAGTAACAGAAGATACTTGTATGTTTTCATGAAAACAAATTATGTACAATTTACCTTTAAATTAAAAACAATATTTCACTCCCTGGCTCTTAATGAATCATGTTTCATTTTGGAGCGTCAGTGAGCATCTGAAACTTTTTATTAGTTGAGTTTGAGTCCATCAATTGGATCTCAAAATCATTCAGTCATTGCTAGAAAACTGAAGAATGTGCAGGATATAGAGTATTTGTCTAAAGAACAGAAGGCAGTTTAACTGTTCAGAACAAACAAGGGACTCATGAACAACCCTCATAAAAGCAAAAAAAGAAAAACTGTCAATAAAATATCATAAAGAACCAATTAAAACTTTTGGTTATTTTAATAAGTTCACATATGTGTTTTGTCTTATAACCTATTTGTAAATATCTTGATGTGAAATACCTTACTCAGGAAAGTACTAATAAATAACATGCACTTTTTATGCTCTGTCTTTTGTTTTTTCTTTAATTATTCTAATTTTCAAGTGGTTCCCAAACTTTTATACAGCATTATGCAATTTTTATTAAATAACATGCTGAATAATTTACTGATTATCTCCTCTTTGTTGTCTCCCTCATGGATAAGGATGTTATCTCTGGAAATTAAAAAAATATATATGTATTTGATCTCATAAAGCACAAAAATGTTAATGTAAAAATTTGCACTGAATCTGAACTGCACACATACTTGGCGTTGACAAGGATGATGAGCATAAGGAAGAAGATAAGAAAAGGGTCGGCCTGCTGGAGATAAACATCCCACAAGGCCTGTGTGACCTCAGGTAAACAGTGGCTAGAAAAAAGGCTCCCCAGCTGCAAGAGAAAATAAAAATGGAACATTCTTCAGCATACTGCTGAAAAATAATTACCGTATATTTGATTCATTTTATGAATGACTATTAAACTGTTCAGTGTTGATCCACATTACATTTAGATAAAGGTAAAAAGATTACAAAATTTATAATAAGCCAGTGGTGTCCAACTGAGTGAGACGGTCCTCGCTGCAGCCTGCAGCTTGATGACGTACTGGACTAGGTCCACTATGTAATGGACGATTGCCTACCCTAAACCCAACTACCACAGTAGAATTGGCGTTACCTTAGTGAGCGGTACAATGTCCACTATGTATTGGACCTCAACAAGGACATCTTAAACTGAGCTCATGGAGAGCCATTGTCCTGCTAACCAAGTTCTTAAAAATAATCAGAAACTATGTGTGTTGAGGTAAGCTGAAACTAAACTTTACAGGTTGCTAGCAGTGAAATGCCTGTTTTACACACACTCCATCTGCAGTGCATTTGCGGTCTGTATTTTGTTCCATGCCCATGTTAACAGGTTACAGCTTTCACACTGCATGCAGTCGCAGTTGCAGTCCGGCAGTGCGTTCCAGTTGCAGTCCATCTGCAGCAGTACAGTGATCATTTCTGCACCGAGACTTTTGTAGTGCTAGATACAGAAAACTGGAGCAAAAACCCGCAGACTGTTTTAATTGTTTTTTGTTTTTGTTTTTTTACATAAAAACTGCAGATTTAATGGGTGACAGCAAGCTCACTACAAACATGTGCTGTGTGAAAGCACAAAGGCCAATTTCTGCCTTCGTACTGACCACATATTGCCTCTGGACCGTACACACACTGCAGACAGAGTATGTGTGAAACAGGTGTAAGTGCACAATTGACACCTCTGTACTAAACCAAATAAAATATTAATCAAATCGATAAAATATTTTAATAGACGTCATTAAGACAAACCCAGTTGATGGCATAGGAATCAGGAGTGATCTTTTTCGTGTCCAGGAAGGAGCAAAATTCTGGCTCGTGGTACTGAAGCAGGAGTCTAAACAGGTGAAACGGCCGTCCCTTTACAATGCAGTCTCTGCAAATGGCAATATACATTAATTATTTCAGGTACTGCACATCAAAGAAGCTTATGTATTATAATTATGTGTGTTATCACTACATTTAATTTAAAAATTGATTTAAAAAAAACAAAAAACAAAAAAAATTGTAATTTACAAAATATCTGACTATTTTGGACAACAAACATAATTACATGGAAAGATTTCTAGAGTTTTGGGAAAAGTTAAAAACCTTATAATTTATTTATTTAATTTTTTCCTCTTTTAAGTGCACAACATTTTCAAAAAAATATATAAACACCCCTACCGTGGGATATACTTATTCATGATGGCGTAGAAGCAGTTGTAGAGGTCTTTGCGGGACAGCTGTAAGCCCAGGAGTGGTTTGAGGATGTGTGGCCAACTGAGATCTGGAGTGAATGTAACATTTCTGGACTTGCAGTAGAAAGTCATCACTGACTCCACATCTGATACCAGGTCCCGTCCTTCCTCCACTGGTATGCCCAGCTCCTCTATATGCAAAAAGAAATCCCACTTTCTGATTTAACATTACATAGTACACTGTTTGAGGCAAAAATAATGTAATGAATACGATTTATTGTGACTTGCTAACATGTCAACTTGACTAAAAAGACAGTGATGTACTGTAGAAGTGGATGTTGACCTTCTGTGGAGGTTGAGTTTAGCCACACTATTCCATAATAAAGTGCAACATTCCACAACCTGTCATTTTGATAGACTGGTTTCAATTTCAGCTGATGTTAGGTTAACAAAAATGCTTCTGAACTCTGAAAACTACAGGATGGTTTAAAGATGCTGTATGCAAGTTTTTGACTCTTCTAAAGCATAAAAATACCATAATAAGTTTGCAGATATTTAAGAAACAGGCTAAGTGAACATTCTTGTTTATCTGAAAAACAATGCTAAAGTCTGATATTCTGCTTTGGAAAATGTGAGTTACGTGCCAGAACGTGCGTCTTTGTTTTGGTTCTTTTTGGTTCTAACCCGCCCAATGTCACTTTAGCCAATTATATTTCAGCACTCTGGGTTGCCTTGGTGGAAAACCACGTATTTCATTCATTTAGTCATTAAGGTTCTTTAAGTATGTGCCTGCGACCAAAAATGTGACCTCCAGTGAACAGTAACAGCCTCCGAAATGAGATGCAGATTCAGAGATCCACGTGAGGTGGCTAATAATTAGCAAATATATATATAAATATTACAAAGGTAAACATTAGGTAAGCAGGTTGCATTGTAACCCTGTGTCCTAACAACACGCTACGTGATGAGATTTGCTGTGATAAGCAATTTGGCTGTTTGTATCTGAAGAAACTTGACAGAAATTTAAACACAGTGCTTCAGAAGCACATAATAGTGCACTTACTGCATTCCAACGAAATGGTAAGGTTAATAATCTTTAACATTATTAAATGTAGATGCTGAATCACTATGTGTTGGTTTTGAGTCACAGTTCTAAAGTTACATTTTAAACAGTTTATTTTATTTTCAAGATCTGAGGTAAACTATTTGCTGCTGCTTTCAGTAGTACGGCAATAAATGTAATGTAAAATGGCATTCAAACTCACATTATTAGCATTTAACACTGAATAAAGCGCATGAGGTGTACCTGAGGTAACATTGTCAGTTTATCCTGTTGTTCAGGTGTAAGAAATAGAAATTATAAAAGAATCTAAAATATAAATTTCAGGTGTTGATTAGAACAAAAACTCTTTTTAATGGGTAAATATTCCTTATTTTATTTAGAACATGACTTAAATCAGCCTTTAGGCTCAATAGTTAGGCACACTTCTGTTGATGTCGTTAATCTGGCAACCTGCGCTTGCATGTTTTGAACCAGGCGTGCAATACCTAGTTCAACCACTGGGTGTCAAGCTTACATACTGCACCTTTAACAGAGTTTATAATGCCAAAAATAAATTAAGGGAATTTTGATTTCTCAGTTTATGAGTTCATGAGTTTCCCCTTTTGGAAAAAATTTAATGTTCTTAAGACCATATCTGAAAACCTTTTTTGAAGATTTTAAAAACTGCACTGAAAGATAATACACAATGGAAAGAGCATTGTGCTTTGCTGCTTTAAATCCAAACTGATTATACCATCAGATATAACCAGGGCCTATAAGACCAATAACTCACAATAAGATCTATAATATGCCAATTCCCAATTTTTTTAAAAACCTTGTGAATACAATTTTTCAAAAGGCAATAAGCTTCAGCATTACATTAAATAAATATTTAACAAAGTATGCCTGATCTAAAAATACTGAAGTAAATCATCCTAAAAGTACAAAAACACAAAAACTAGACTTGTCAATTTGGTAAATTTATGTAAAAAAAACTTTTTGCATATTGTGTTTTAAATAGCCAGTAGGCCAATATTGTAGAGTGCCTGACTCCACATTTATAAAACCTGCAACACTACACATAAATGACACAATCAAAATGAAATGAGGTGAGGTGTGCAAAGGTTATTCACCAATGAGCTGCTGACTGCGGCTGTGAATGAGCATCTGTTCTGGTAGGTCCAAAACCCCATCCCATGAGGACAGACTATCTCCTTTACCAGACACGTTCAGAGCAATCTGTAACACATAAAAGTGATCAGAAGCCAGAAACAGAAACTTAAAAAGTGATGAGAAAGTGAAGACAGAAAAAAATGGCAGTTCATGAATGCTCCTGTAGCTTACTAAGTGATAATATAAGCTTTATTTCCACCTCATGGGGTTTACGTTTAAAGGTTTTGCACTCAAGTCAGTTTACGGTTTCATTATTGGCCATCGGGTCAATCCAGAGGCTCTCTAAAGCCCTTTGGGAACCACTGACTGCAGGAAACCATTTTAAAAAGCAAAAGAAGATATCTCTTTTTTTTATTATATACATAAAAACTTATTCATAAGCACAAAGCATGATCAGTCTTTGCTAAACTTTTTTTATAATGACTGATCAGTCAAGCCTTTTTGTAAATAGTATACAAAATTTATTTGATTGATCTTATGGACTCATTTTTTATTTTGTTTTTGTTAAAAATTATTTTTAAGAAATTGTAGGTTCTAAACATTGTTGTTAACAGAGCAAAAGTGGTGGAGTACATGGACTATTTAGAAAGTGCACACCTTAGAAGACCTTCCAGGATTCACAGGCCATTTTTCGATTTTTTAAGCCTAAAATACATGATATGTTGCAGCTCTTCTAAAATTTGCAGAAGAAATATTGCAGCTCTTCTAAAATGCTTGTGGCAAATGTTGAATTGCTTTGTCATGGAAAAAAAAAAACTATATATAAATGATATATATATATATATATA
>CAIGQW010054109.1:18839544-18861757 GCA_903798125.1 Danio choprae | reverse complement strand
GTGTGTGTGTGTGTGTGTGTGTGTGTGTGTGTGTGTGTGTGTGTGTGTCTGAGTAGAGAGTAGAGAAATATAAAGCGTTGCACAGATGTAAAGTTGAACTACTGCAACTAACATGTTTTCCGTCAATTCAGCACACACAGGCTTTAGTTGAATGCAAGTTATGGTATGTTACATATGACGTATCTAATATTGGCCAAAATATCTGCAAACTCAGTAGCAATTTTTATATTTAAATTATAATTAAAATTTTGCAACAGTTACTTGATTTTTTATTTAGATTTTTACTTGAAGTCTACCTATTGTGGTGGTTTCTTTCAGTGCACACACATTTCCCAGGTCTTTAATTTTTAACCTCTACCATCTAATTTAAGGGAACACGGATACACAAACTTCATCTTGTTTTTAAATTTGCAAAAACAGCAGTTTCAAATTTTATAAATGTAGCAGTTCTTGTTTGTTTTAATAGAGTGGTGCAGAAATGACATCAGAACTCCAAAAAAATTATTTGCTGTGGGTTTAGCTGAGATCACACATTTTACTCTTTACAAGAAAAAAAAAAAACACCACCACCTGTGGTTAACATAACTTAACCTTATTTTATTATTTTGCTCTTCAATGTAAATTAAACACACCCATTTCAAACACATGAATTTTGAAAAGTTATGTTATATTTGGTTTTTAGAAAATGTCTTGTTTCTTTCAAGTAACTGGATAAGTACTCTCTGGGTGCAAGTCTATGTAAGTTAATGTTGCAGAACAAAACGTTGTAGAAGTTATTTCCACTAGAGAATTATTTTTCCAATAACGTAAAAAACTCCATTATAAAACTCAATAGGAAAATCTCAAGTGAACCCACAAAAAACAATGAGTCCAGTTTCTATGCAAGTCTAACAGCTCGTTTGATTTTGTGAAGTCTAAATTTGCTGAACAAAAAAAGTGCATATAATCCTATATATATTTATGTATAAAAAAATATGTAACATTGAACAATTCAAATTCAATTTATTACTTGTCTTTGCAAAAGTAATTTTCTTATTATTATTCATGTATTAAGAAATATAGTAGATTTAGTTTTTACTACATCAAAGCTGACTATAATTACAGAGGACTGTCATACGCTTTATGGTTGCAGTAAGCTTAAATGACATGTGTTTCATAATGAGTTTACTAAGTTGCAAGAAAACAGAACACTTAATAGTTAAACTGCAGTGAGATTTTAATTTTTATTGAAGATCTAATCATTTATCAATTAAAAAACAAACAAAATATTTACTGGAATAATAATAATAATAATAATAATAATAATAATAATAATAATAATAGGAAAATGTATTGGAGAAATCTTCTTTTGAAATAAATTAAAATAAACAAAGAAACTATTTTTAACCGAATCATGACCCCAAGAATCGTAAAAAGGTACCAGAAGATTTCCACCCCTATCAGACACATTCACCTGTGATACGTTTTCACCTACCATCCATAATTTGGCCCGCTGTGGTGGGGAAAGGTCTCGGACCTGGATGACACCATCCTGGTCACTGCTCAGGTCACATACTGCAGAGTCAAGAGCATCAGCCAGATCCTGATTCCTTCAGAAAACACAAACGGGTAATTCTGTGTTAATCCAAACCAAAGGCCCCCCTGGTCAAATCGTAGATTCTCTTAATGTTTTTTTTTTTCTATAGAAAGTGAAATACCCCAAAATTTTATTTGGTGCTCACCCTGCATGTTGGCATGCAACGAGAGGACTGAACTTATTTGCATTTTTAAATTCTGTCATGCATATGCGCACAAGTTGCATGCATCACTACATATAAGGCCTTAATAATGAAGATTACAAAACAAGTTTGTTAATAACCCCATACTCACTTTGGAAAACAAAAATGTAAGGCATACACACAAATATATTCTATGCAAATATTGCCATAGATTTTATAGAGGGGGTTGCACAATATATTGTTTCAGCATCAATATCGCAATGTGTGAATCTGCAATAGTCACTATCGCAGGATCTGCAATGTCAAGTTGAGATTATAATTATCCAGTAACCACATTTAAGAAGACATGATTTGTGCAGTCATTGTGAAGTTTAACCATAATAACGTGTGAAAGATTTTTACTTGGATGTGATTTTAAGACCTGTGAGAGTAAGATTAAAAGCGAATTTAAACCATTTGAGACCATTAACAAGAAATGATAAAGTTTGCCAATTTAACCAAATTAATTGTTAAAGCGGCAAACTTTATCATGTCAGTTTGTCATTTTGATATCACTTTATCGTTTTAATTATTTGTGCAATGAAGACACAAATGTTTTTTTTAACATTTGATTATTGAATTTCTGTACCTCTATACTGTTTAACTCCACCAAAAACCATAAAGCACTGTTTATTTTATATTTGTCTCTGTTCTATTGTTTTCATCTGTGCTTTATTTTATTTGGCATATTTTTAGATAATTTTGTACATTTTATGCAGACACATTCCCCTAAAAAATTATTCCAATAAATGTAAAACTATGAATTCTTTCCAAACAATTGGAAATCATATTGTAAAATATTCATATCGCAATATATATCGGAGAAAAATAAAATACCGCAATGTAATTTTTTCCCAATATTCTGCAGCCCTACATGCAAGCTTTTTTCCCCTTTTTTACAGTCGCAATTGGAATTTAAAGGGCACCTTTTTTTACCCCTTTTTCAAGATTTAATATAAGTCTTTTGTGTCTCCAGAATGTATCTGCAAAGTTTCAGCTCAAAACACCCATCAGATTATTTGTTATACCTTTCAGAATATTGGATTTTCCGCTCTGAACAACCATGTAGCTGTTTTTGTGGCCTGTGACTTTAATGCTAGTTCTCCCCACCCACCGTTCCCATGAGCCTGTCAGAGTATGCCTCAGTCTTCGCCTCAGCTGCATTAAATAAACAGACAGACATAAAGGAAGCAGATCTCAGGTAATGTTTGTGAGAAATACTACAGTAAGAACTTAACCAATGATTATTTGATGTATTTGTTGTAGAGTTAATTCAAGCCTTTCTGCAATGCGTCACAATGTCATTGCAAAGCTCACGCACACAGTTACAGACACAAAGCAGAGACACATGCACGCAGCAGACACACACACAAAGCGCGCACGTTTAACTTTGCACTGTTTTTGCACGCAAATGTGACAGGATACACGTTAATATGCACTGCTGTATGGATATCAGTTATGTTAATGTACAAAATAAACCTGATTTAATGTCCACAAACCGGGATTGAAGCGTCTTCTTTTATAATTGTACTGAGTTAATAAAAATTCTACATTATTACATAATAATCATTAAAAAGGTATGGGAATACAAAAAACATACAAATACACTTGACTTGCACAAAACAATAGAATTTTGAGCAAAACAGATATCCTCTGAATCCACTTTACCATATGCTTTAAAGCCATAAAGCGAAGTAAAACTTCAAATCCCCTGCTCTTGCACATGCTACTACAGAAAACAACTATGTCAGAACCAAACAAGGCACATAACTCTAACTACAAAAATGCTTCTATCCATTCAACAACACCTTGCCAGCTGTTGTTAAAACACCAGAAAATTATATATTTAATGAGAATGTATTATAGCAGTAAAAAAACAAAAAAAAAAAACTCTTCTCATCTGTAAACACTGTACACTGTAAAAGTGTACAAGCACTACAAAGCAAGCTGCTTAAAAAGTATGGCTTCCACAATGACTCTTGAGACACTCTTAACCAGGAAGATGAAAGCTGTCTAACAACACAACATACCACAGATTCCAAACTGGGGTGAGAAAATGCAGGTTGCCGCATTCATGCTTTAGAGCTAATACATTCCTTTTTACGTGCAACAGGAATTAAACATGTGAAGCTATAGAATATCTGTCGTTAATAATGGACTTCAAAATCTTTTACCATCCTAGTCATTTGTCTGTAAAAACAGGAAGGTCCATATTCAGCCAAAGAGGAAGAGAACACAAAGGCTCTTTAGGTGCGTCTGGATGATTTCTATATCCGTTTCTCCATTTGTCAACTCATACTAGATTTAAAAACTACACACTTTTTGTGAAAAAGCATTCTGCTTAAGAAAAAGTGTTTGCATTCAGAATGACCTTTATAAGATTAAAAAAAATTGCATTAAGAATGACGTATCTTTATAAAAGTTTAATGTTGTTGCAGATGAAACATAATACGGAAACCATGAAATATTTATTTTTCCTTTGGTTTAGATAATCAATAATCATTCAAACCTCTTTACCCAAGCCTCTCTACTTAATCGTCTTGCGTGTCAACCATGTTTGTAGTTTGTTAACTTCAGTGCATTACGTTCAGAGGGGCACATATAGGCATAAAGATGAGTTATTCTGAATGGAACATGGTATTTGACACCAAACAACTTTCCTGCGCAAAAGATTATGGGGGCCAGAGAAGGATTTGTGTGTGTACTGTGCACCCTTCAAAATCCTACAATGGAAAAGGACAGTTGAGCACTTTGTTTTGGAATGACACTTCAATATGGTGGATTGTTTTCACTCCAAAATGCCCTTCGGAGGGTCATATAACCCGTTTGTAATACACCGGGGGGGGTTTGCTGGGTTTGTAATTTTTATTGAATTTACATCCAATGAGCAAATGTTGTGGCCAATATTAGCTATTAAAGTGAGCCATTTCTCCACTTTGAAATTCTACTGGAAATAATAGACATGGGGTGCCAAAACTCGGTCCTACCTGGAAGTTTCTAGTATACCAAGATAGAGCTTGATTAGCTTGTCCAGGTGTATTAAGTTGCGGTTAAAGCAAAAAGATTCAGATTAAGGCAAATTATTTGATTACTGGTGTCCATTTAAACGTAGTCATTGTTCAAGCTACACAATATCAAATTCATTTTTGGAGATAATTTAATCGTCTACAGTGGAAGACTGGTGTCCTGCAGAGTTTAGCTTCAACCCCACTACAACCCCAGCTATGTCCATTCGTAACTGTAATTGAGTGTCTAAAATAAATCCTTCTGTGAGATACAGTTATGTATTTATTAGTCATGTTGAATCAATGAAAGCAGTTCTTTCAGTTCTTTAAACCTTCTGTTTATTCAGCAACCGCAATGTGATTTCTTATTTCTTACCAAGCACACACTAAAGAGTCAGTTGGTACTAATGTTGACAAACTAATATAAATTTTTATACTTCTTTTACATGAGGTATACAGTTTTAAACTTGCCTAAATACAATGATTGACATTATTTCTTTCTTTTTAATACAATCAGACAGTTTTGCTATGATGACGTGCAAGTCAGTGTGTTACAAAAATGTGTTACTAATTAATTACACTAGCTGTTCTGATCATTTTTTTATCTGCTCTTTAATTTGCTTAATGCCACTACTGACACTGAATATAATTAATGTGCGTTTATGAATGTTATGGATTAAAGGATTCGTTGCTATTAATTTACTCACCCTCATGTCATTTAAAATGATGTACTAGTGACTTTTTCTTTTCATAAGCACATTAAAGAATTTTAGCTTAAATTTTAATACAATTTTGACAATACAACAATACAAAAACACAATACAACATGCATGACTCCCTCTCTGCTGTAAACAATTTCCACCTGCATAAAAACACAGAACCATCTGTCAAGGCTACGAATTAAAGGTATTTTTTTTTTTTTTTTTTTTGTAATTTCTCATACATACTAAACATAAAACTTCAATGTATATAGTTAAGAGATATTGATTTTGTTTTACATCTATGTTTTTGACTATGTACCAGGAGCATTTTCTGCTAAAAAATCTTCTATTGAAGAACATTAAACAAGAAACTTATACACATTGTTAATGTCCAGAGAAAGAGCAAATTAAAAACAATTATTAAACTATTTAGATATCCTTTATTTGATCTGGCAACACTGTACTTAGTTATATGACAGAATAAGCATAAAACAGAAAAGGTTGACGTCAATAAGCTGTCAGCATAGTCAAGCTGTGATAAGAAAACACTCCTAAATTCCTCAAGCATTTTAAACTGGGGAGATAGCTTAGATGCTCAGTGTTAGTTTTTCTCCACAAGAAAAGAACAGTCAAAGTAGCAATTCTCATGTAAGCAAAAATATATTCACGCCAAAACAATCTGCCTATTTTTTTTTTGTCCACTGACAGTGAAACTGATATTTGAAGTTCTCATATTCGCACAATATAGTAGGAGGACAATAAAGTTCGTAAAGTCTAATTATATTTAACTCCATTTTTATTTATAAAAAAAAAAAATATTCCAGTTAGAGGATCACAAAATTTCAGATAACCACCACAGCTGAGACAGATGTCCTACATAGCTGCACAGAGATCACAAAGTGATGGCACCCAAAAGTATCTTTTCTACTCTGGCTGTTCATTACATTCAGTGTTGATTACAAGTTACTGTTACTTACCTACAAAACTTTAAATGGTTTCGCTTCTGTGTGATTAAAGGGTTAGTCACCCAAAAATAAAAATAAACGTTATTAATTACTCACCCTCATGTCGTTATAAACTCATGAGACATATTAATCAACATTCCCAGGTCAATTAAAGTCCAGAAAAACACCAAAATACTTTAAAACAGATCATATGCTTTCAGTTGCTACAAGAATAGTGTCTGTACACCTTGGTGTCTGTAAAGTGCATGTTTTTTTGTTTGTTTGTTTTTTATTTTTAATTGAACTAACCCCATCTTGTCTTTTATCACTCTAGAATTCATTCACCACCACACATTTTTTCTGTTTTCTCAAAACTCTGGGCTTCTAATGGTACTTAGGACAGCAAAGTCCACCAAAGGAGGTAGAATCCCTTCACTCAGGAATATCCTTCCAGAAAATGTTTAGAGTTTGGTCACAGTCTTTATCACAGAATAAATCTACATTACATTAAGATGTTAGGTTAAGAATATATCTCATGGCTCTTTCTTTACTGCATCCATAGTTATAAGGAAATACATTTTATAATTGCTTGATATGTTTCGAACAACAGCTAAGCTATACTTTTCTCTGTTTGTTTTCTTTGGCTAGCTTGGGATAGCCATCTGAGTTGTATTCAGCCTCTTCCAAAGACTTTAGATCAGGGGTTACCAATCTCAGTCCTGGAGGGCCGGTGTCCCTGCAGTTTAGCTCCAACTTGCCTCAACACACCTGCCTGGATGTTTCAAGTCTACCTAATAAGACCTTGATTAGCTTGTTCAGGTGTGCTTGATTAGGGATGGAGCTAATATCTGCAGGACACTGACCCTCCAGGAACAAGTTTGGTGACCCCTGCTTTAGATGAACCAACACCTGTGAAAAATTAACAGCACCTTCAAGGACATCATAGGATGCCACTTATAAATCACCTCATAAAACTCTTTTAAGCATATATGCATATAATGTAATCGTCACAATCATGTTCAACTTGGTTGAATAAGGTCCTTGCATGATTGTATTATCACAAAACAGTGAATATAGACATTACTTTGACAAAATAAGCCCTGATAACCCAAAAACTCTTAATTGTAAAGTGGAAACATGCTTTCTTTCTGTAAAGCTGCTTTGACATAATATGCAAGTTATCGTGAAAAGAGTTATTGAACGTTAAATACAGATTATACTATATGTTATGTACTGGATATCTAATAATAACTATAGTACGTGTTATACGCTAACACCTAGCAAACGAACATTATTGAGCTTTATAAAAACACAAAATGACACATTGAATCGCTTACAGGCAAATTGGTAAAGTAATTTTAAAAATCAAAACCGAATATGTCAAACAATTAAGAAGGTCTGAGAAACAGCTGGAGTCTCCAAACAATACACAGGCTGCCTCGACTAGCCAGACTAGCTGCTTAGCACAGCAACGCTGACTACGCTGGCATCTACAACGGCTGTCGCGAAAAGTCAGAACAACAATATCCTTACTTTAACCTCCAAACGACAATATCAGCTTGAAAACAGCGATTCTATCTAACGTTGCCGTAAACAAAATGATCAGTAGGTTTTTCTTACCAGCTGCCTTCAAGCACTTCCCCTACAGCATCCGCCATTGCTGTGGTGACGTCCACGTCAAAATGTGTCGTAAATACCAACGTCCTGTCGCTAGACTGCACGCACGCGTTGGTCCACGGTACGCAGGACGCGAGTTTAGGGAGCTGCTTGTTGACATGACATGACACACACCTCGTTCAATCAATTCGATCTTTATGTCATCAGTTCACTGGCTATTCAATAGATTTGGAATGTATTTTTTGATTAAAGTTGTTTATCTCCCATAATGCATTTGCTGTGTGATTTGGTTTATATTGTGTACTTATTTTGTATTAGCCTATAATCTGTTGTCCATTTTCTTTTATTGTGTGAGAACAAAGATTTTAGTGTGAGAATTGTATCATATATTGTCGATTTATTGGTTGTGTTTCAACATTTAAAAACAACATTCTGAACATTATCAAATCATTTTGGTTTACTTACTATACCAAGATGGTTCATGAAGGGCATGAAAAAATAAATAAATATGCGTTATTTTATTTTTTTAGGTTATATTTAATAATTTAATGTTATATCAGGCTCTACCTAGTAATCCAAATTAAGATACATTTCTGCAAACCGGTTCTTTTCAGACAGTAAAGCTCATTAAACCAGTTCAAATGTAGTTCAAATAACTGTACTTTTATCTTATTTCAGATTTGAATCAGATTTCTGTACAAACCTACATCTAGACGAACCTCTGATATGATTGTAAAGCACTTTGGGTGTAAAGGGGCTATGTAAATGTATTCATCCATAAAATTTTAGACCTACAGAACACATTACAGAACACAGCTGCAAAAAATGCAGAAAGAACAAATCTATTTTATAAACTCCTCGATTTGACCATAAATTTGAGTTCTTTTGGACAGTGTAAACCACCCCCTTGAAAAAAAGGACATCAATCAAATAATCAATGAAAGACTGGATAAATGTTACACATTCATATTTGTCATTATCTATTGAAAGAATACATTCATATTTGTCATTATCTATTGAAAGAATATATATATGAACAACTATTATATCCGGTTATAACAATTTATAGAATAACATTATAAAATAACATAGAAAACAGTTATTACTTATTTAAAATAATTCACAATTATGTTTTTTATTGTATTTTAAGAAGGTAATTGCAGCCTTTGCCAGCAGAAGAGGTTTCGTTCAGTACAAAACAGTAAATAGAAAAAATCCATTTATAAATGTTACAGTTTAAGCTTAAAAAGCTGATTTCATCTGCTGGTCCTGAGTGTGTGATGGCCATGCATTTAATAAATAAATAAAACTTACTATGAATTACATAAAAAAACACAAAACCAAGCTAACTTTATGAACATTGGTAGACAACTTGCTTCTTTATTTGACTTCATCATACATTAATATTACACAGGAATACTTCACTGACATCACATTTTCCCCTCTTACTTATTTTTTTAACAATTTTTTTGGAGGTGTCATTTTTGCACAGGTATTTTCAACAGATTAAGCACAACAAATCCATTTTTAACCTTTAGATTGTGCCAATTAGCTTGCAATGCACAGTTTATTTAAAATCAATAATCTTTATTTATTTATTTATGGTCTTCAAACATGCATCAGTCTGGAATGACTTGTTCCCTCAAAACCGGTCTGTACCATCGCTAACTTATCAGGATGGAAAAAGAAAATAAGCAAAGATGTGTAAACATTTACATATTAGGCAATACTCAATGATCTATGTTTACATGCATAGGCAATTGATCACATCCTATTGTAAACTAGTTCTGGTCACAGTAAAGGCCGAGCCCTGTACTGTGCAACATTCATTCACCAGTGATTAAAAAATTGAGCCACAATACAGTAACACATCTGAAGTAATCCAGACAGAAATGCCATTTTGTCATCAACCATCAAACTAAAAATTTTAATTTAGAATGAATATGGGAAAAAGTCATTGCATTGATAAAAAAAAATAATAATTTAGTGTCTTTTATTAAAAAGATCAGTAAAGCTACCGTTCAGTAATTAAATGAAAATGGAAATTATGAAGATTTCATATTATTCACATCTGCATGTATTTAAAAACACAAAGACTTTACAAATAATTAAAAAATGAGTATGAAGGGAGAATTAACTAAACGCAAAATGTTAATTTTATTTTCATAATTTTTTTTCCAAAAAGGGAGTCATTCTTCCAAAATATGCCTCAATGATATTTGTTTTTATTTCACAGAGGAACTAAAGAAATAAAATCAGATATGAGCAGTTTGCAAGATAAAATGAGAGGAATGTCATTTTGGTGATTCATAAAGTTTCAAGGTTCATTTATGTTTATGCACAAATTCGCAACATTATGTTTCTTACAGATAACTGTTTTTCACCACTTAACATTTTAGTGCTTCAGTTTGGAGACGAGAGCAATTTCACAGCAAAATCCTTGTACAGGGCTGAGAGGCTTTTAAATGACTTCAGCTACATTCTTACACAACAACTGTACAGTTTTCTGTTTAAAGTGGGTTGAATATGTTTGACATTACTTTATAATTTGCATTGTATATTTTTAAATCCCACAGTTGCACTGAATATAAAAAAGAAAAAGAAAAACTCAATGATAAAAATAAACAAATGAATAACTGCATGGCCAAATTTCCCAAATATAACCCTCATCTTATAAACAGCGTCAAAACAACAGCGACACACCAAGAACTAACCAATTTACAACATAAACATCTCAACTAAAACTTTAATCTTGCATTTCCAAAGAATGCAAATATGATTGCTAGGATGTGACAGTGACAAGACAAACATGTGCACATTATAGCATCAATCCACGAATTCGTACCGCAGTCCTGCTGATGGTATATGCGGAATTAACTAAAGAAATCTGGTGCCTTGGTGTGAAAAAAAAAGAAAGAAAAATAATTACTGATTGAAGACGTTAATAGATGCAACTAAATTAAGATCATTAAATCAAGAAGTTTCACATTTGTCTCAATTGGCAGAAAGGACTGAACATGAACAAGTGAGAGCTGTCTGTAAGTTGTAAGATAGTCTTAATCATACGCAATGAAGGAGAATGCAAACTATGCATCTGATGATTTTATGTCCAACAGAGCAGCCTCCAGTCTTTTTTTACAAGCTTTTTCATTTTTCTCATCTCCTTTTTCTGCTCCCCCAACATTTTCTTCCAGTCCTCAAAAACTGGTGTGTGGTAGCAGAACCCATTCCGCCTTCCTTTTCATTGATTACGATGATCTTCATAATGAAGTAAAAAAAAAAACTTGGGTAATGGGATTCGTGTTGCTGACCCGGCAGTAGAGAGTGGTGAAAGGAAGCAAGAGTTATAGCGTGGGAGGCTTGAGACCATACTTCTTGGCCACCTCTGTCTGGGCATAAGCAGCATCACAGAGGGAATACAAATGGGCCATCTCCATCTCCGACTTGGCCAAGTTAATGGCTTTGTTGAACATGTCTATAGCCTTGTCCAGATTGCCTCTGTGGGTAGGGAAAAAGAAAGTCATTGTTTGATTTTACAGAGCCAAATGCAAAAGTTCTGTCTCAAGCTAATTCCACAATTTTGGAACTTTTCATCATAATCAACTGAAAATTCTGGATGCGCTTGTTTGAAAAACAAAAATGCTTCGCAATAATTATTTCTTATTTAATGAAATAATATAAAATATATTGAACTCAATAACTTAATTTATACTGATATAAAAATCATGAAAAACAGAAGACAAAAATTAACTACAATGATAGTAACAAGGGATGCAAAGTTTTTCCATCCACCAAATATTATTGGTCAAAAACAGCATTTTCAGTTCTCATTTCATTTCCATTTTCTGCCGAAAAAATTAAAACAGCCAAAAAAAAAGTTACGTTTTAAAAGTAATATTCACACCAGATATGGAAAGCGAAGTGCTATGAAAGCTATTTATTTCAATGGCTGTGCAAGGACAGTTTGTTGCACTGACCAAAGCACAAGAGCATTGAGCACATGGTCAACTAGCTCGCACATGAGACACAAGTAAAGTTCAAAATAGCTTAATATTCCTCTCTGTGGATATTCTGCTCGTTCACATACATCAACCGCACATGCTCACTGGAAAAACGAAATCTGCTCAACTAAAGCATCAAAACAACATTTCTATGTAGTATATGTTCCTGCTGCTTCCAACAGCGTTTTGCAATACTGGTAAAATGACACCTCTCGACTAGCTCATTGTCAATAAAATGTGGCTATTTTATTGACTTGTGTTTTTTTTTTTTGTTTTGTTTACTAGTATAACTTAAGATAAATGTATTATTAAGTCTTACAAATTACTTTATATTATTTAACAGAATAATATACAATTATTACAAAGTATTTGGTTTCAGTTTTTAGCCTTGTGCATCCAGAATTTGATTTTGGCCCAGATCATTGTCAGGCATGGGGGAACATTAGAATTGAAGTTCTCAAAAAGTATATTGACCCTATGCCAATTTTTTTTTTTTTTTTTTTTTTTTTTACTATATTCATATTTTATCTTTAGTCTCTGCAATAAGATCAAACAGAACTGTGGGGCACAAAACAGCATTTCCTTTTTAGACTCAAATTGTTTTCCTTTCCAGTGGAACACATTAGAAACAGAACAAGAAAAATCACAGAAAAATATTATTTGATGGAATAATTGTAGCATATGCCTTCACAAACCTTTGGACTTCAATGGTTCCCATTGTTTCATATGCAAAGTCACATTTATTGTCAATTTCAATGGCTTTGCTAATGAGTTCAAGACCCATTTCCAGATCCTGTTTCCACTGAAGCTGCAACAGACTGCAAACAAAAATGTAGCGAATTAGGTTTTTTTTTTTTGGTTTTTTTACTTGGACAACTGAACATATTTTTTTTATATATATATTTAGATCCATTAAAATGATAAAACTTACCCTTTGTGAACATATGTTGTGGCGTTGTCAGGCTCGAGTTCAATACATTTATCATACATTTCATCTGCCTTACCAAACTGTTGCTGGTCAGTTAATGCCTATACCAAAAACACAAAAGAAATAAGAAAGTCAACACATTTTAGTTAAATATTTTAAGCAAACAATTATAAAGCACATTTTTTCATAGATGGTTCCGTGGCATCAATGGCCCTGTTTTCACTTGCATTTAGAGGCATCTTGTGCAAATGTATGTGGATGGTAACTATAATTTATAAATTATAATCTGTTTGTTTTGGTACAACACAGTGGTAAAAAACACATGAACACTTTGCTCTGGTCCTATAATGATCACGTTTGGTCAGGCAATGAGTAGGTGTTTCTTATGTGGCTATTTAAACACACACGACCACATCCTACAGTATGAAAGCAAACTAATTAAATGTGTTTTTGAGAATCTATGGAAGTGCTTACAACAAGCTTAAAGCAATAAGCCCCCAAAAACCATGGTTTACAGTCATTTTATAACAGCTAAGGGTTTTTTTTAAGTCATAATCAGTCAGAATCAAGATCCATATTTATCTGTTTTATAAAATATTTTAGATCCTGCTTACACCTGCATTTAGCGTTGTTCAGTTGTAATCAGACTGATGAAATAAACCTTAATACCAGATGTAAATGGGCTCAAGATAAGCAGTACCTGTGCATACAGAGCATAACCCTCAGCACACTTTGGAAACCTCCTAATGACATCCTCAAAACCATCCATTGCTTTCTGAACCTGGGATGGGTTGTTTCCAGTGTAGGCCTGTCGGTACTGCAAGATGATGAAGAAAAAAAAAAAAAAAAACAAGCATTGAAGACAATTAGATTCAGAAAGTCAACACAGTGCCAGCACAAAGGTTTTCATTTGTAAATAATACCCTCTTCTGGTACTTACCAATGCAAAGCACTTCTGTGCCTGGGCAAGTGCAGAGTCTGGTCGAAGTTTTATACACTCATCAAAATCTCCCACAGCCTCCTCTACCTGATCCAGCAGAATCTTCAACTAAAACATTGAAACATCCCTAATAAGTAATCAAGCCATAACATTTCTTGACTCTAATTAACAAAGTAGTTGAGGAATGCTGCAAATAAAAAAGTCACTAGTAAATGAGGGACATTTAAAGGGGTCCTTTTTTGCAAGATGCAACAGTTGTGTCAGTTGCCCCCAAAATGAATCTGATGTTTCAAATCAAAACAGACACATAATTTATTACACCATCCAGTAGGCGCGCACGTTTGAGTGGATGCCAGAAATGTTGTTTTCATGAATCATTTGCAAATGAACACTCTGAACATACAATATTTCCTATAATTCTCAATGTTTGGTATGATGACTTGATAGAACTTTGCACTAAAGTATGTTGCTTATATATTACACTTTCATGAAAAATAATTCTCTCAAAATTACATTGACTTAACAGATTAACCAGTCTGAAGTAGTTGACATTTACACTATAGACCAAGGTAAAGTTGTAAAAGTAACACTGAAAGTGTATTTATTTATTTAATTTTTACTGATTAACTACTTGCTTTAATAAAACCAATTGTACAAAAAGCTATGTAGATAAAACTGACTTCTGAATTTCAGAGGTCACAGAAACATATACACATCACTGCACTGCTAGCTAATGGTAGCTGTTGCTTTCAATTTAAGTCAAATCAAACTAACTTGCCATTAACTTACATTACATTAAACGTGGACCTAAATCTGCTTGTAACAGTTTAAATTAAATGTGGTTAACTTTGGTTCATTTTAGTGAGGTAAACATAAAACATGCTGTCCTTGCATATTGATACATAGAATTCTTTACAGTGATCAAATAATACACTTTTTTTTTTTAATTGAATGAAGCACAACTGTGCATTTTAACCAAAATGCTGCTCCTAACATCCTAGTAACGACATATCAAACTTCTTAACTCGAAGCAAATATGAAAAGCAACTTTGCAGTGAGCACATTAAGGCCACAAACATTCCACTAATGCTTGCTTTAAAGTTCCAACATATTAAGTTGTCATACTTGTCCCCTGTGGTGATAGACGTCTGCATTACGAAGATCGATCTCTGCAGCCATGTTGAAGTCTTGCGTGGAGAGCTGGGGCTGCTGCTGCTGCATGTACATGCTTCCACGTTTAATGAGTGCATTAGCACGCAACTGAAACACATTAGAAAGATGCATTAGCACCCAATATGACAAAAGATACACAACAAAACATATTAAAAAGTAGGCTGACAACATCAGTATGACAGCAATACACATTTGTAATTACACACAACAGCAAACACAGTAAATTAAGTTTTATTTGGTGGCTGATAAAATTGCAGAATGAATATGTTTTTTGAGCCTAATGGTGTTACCTTGACGCTGGCATCATCCATGTTGATGACACGGTCAAGATCAGGCTGTGCTGCTGTAGCATTGCCAATCAGCAGGTAGAATGTGGCTCTCAGCAGAAGAGCTTCAGCTGAGTATCTGCCTCCAGACTCAATCTCCTTCGTGCACTCACTGATGATCTTATCATAGTTCTCCTCCTCCATATACTGCTTTGCCTTTAGGTAGCCTGAGCTGAGGGAAGAGTAGCTCAATACTTCAGTAAGTTAACTCTAATTTAAGTAAACAACCAAGTAAATCTTACAGTACAGAAATAAAATTCACAAATTTTTATGAAAAATGACACTCATTCATTTAAAAACAATATGGGTTCCACTGAGAATAGTGAAAGTGAAAGCAAGTGACTATATACTTAGTGATGGTACACCATTTAAAACTAGTGATCAGAGGCCAACTGCACCAGCGCGCATGTTAAAACATAACCTATAGTGAAGGGATACAATGTACGCACTGTTAGTTTTGTGTTAAACCAATGAACTTGTGTGTTCCAAATAGCATATATCCCCGTCCGAAGGGCACTCTAGAGTGAAAAAAATCATGGCCGCCATATTGAAGTGTCATCCTAAACCGAAGTGCTCAAATCTGGTCACTTTTTTATTTTGTAAAATACAACTGACACTTTAGGCCATGAACCTTTGATCACAGAAGTTGTTTGGTGTTACTCATTGCACTTCATTCGGAAGGACTCATCCTTATGCTCCAATTCCTTCTGAGGGACCCTCTGAAGGGATTAGGGCATAGGGATGAGCCCTTGCTAACTGAAACTTCCCTTAGGTTTTAGTGCTCCAAGACCAACCAAATATTTACGGAAGCTCAAGCACATGAATAATAGTAGAAAACAAGCTGACATTTATGATTTATGTTAGACATTTATGTCTAACATAAATGTCTAGATTTAGACATTTATGAGTTTGTGATTGATAATGAAGAACCAGTTATTACTTCCTTAATCCTTCTCTGCTCGCAGCCTTTTGCATTCATTTAGGTTTTGATGTCCTGCCAAATCTCTTTTTTTATTTTTTCTGGCTTGTGACAGAAGAGTTTAATTGTCTTCAAAGGAGTGTTTTGTTTTGTTTGTATCTATCAAATAAAATGAGATTTACTTCACAACTCAATTTTTCTTCCTTTCATGTCTAGGCTATTAAATTCATTTCAAGTTTAATGTTTTTATTTTGATAACTTCATGTTCAGTTCACACACATTTCAGGCTCAGCTTATGGTTGGGCATTACGACCGACTTACTTCATTCTGTCTTAAGAAAATGTGGTGCAGCTGAAAAACAAATAAACTAACTAGTTTCTAAGCCCCAAGTGTGGACTTTACGTTCCAATTTAAGCAAGAACTTAGAAACAGCAGTGCAACCATACCCAGATCTTGGTAGCTAGTATTAAAATAATGAACTACAAAAACACTTGTAACACTACCAACAAAGCAATCAGTGTACAAGTATATGGACAAAAATAATGCCCTTTGCTCACCTTCCTTTGACCTCTGATGCCTCACCCTCTTTGTCTTTATCCTCATCCTTCTTTTCCCCCTTCTGTAGGGGTTGTGAAATGATGTCATCAGTAAAGGAGCTGAAGTAGGATTTGATGAACTGAGGAGACGGCATAAGGGGCTCCCGGTTCTGAGAAGAGCAAACATGAGAGAACTGCTATTCAAGCTGTAGAATACAATATAATCCTTTTTGCAATGCATTGTTTTGCCAATGAGATTTAGCACCAATGCACAATACAAAATGCCTGATTTAAAAACAAAATTAAGACCTGTTATACAAAGACTATACAGACCTATAATACAAATGCATTGTTTGATTGCAAATATGGTATCCTTATTATACATTATCTTTTTAAAATAGTCTATATAAGATATGCAAAGACATCATGCATGTCATGTTTTTTTTATAAAGAGATCAAGAATGAGAAATTATTTGGAAAATAGATCTGTGATTTAGATATAAAAGAATAAATGAAATCTGTTGTCATCACACTGACATGCTGGTACTCACTGATTAGCTTTATAACAATTAGTTAATTTGTAATTATTTCACTAAAGACTATGCCGTGATCATTATTAAATTGCATTTATTAAATTCTGTATTATTTCATCTAAATTCTTCTGTTAAACAGATATACAATGATTATTTTATTTAATTTCCATTCCTATTGTACCGCATTTGTTCTGCTGCTATTAGCATATCTTATCTATTTTTAACAAATGCGCTAAACTTTATAATGGTTATTAATACTTAATTTAAAAATTCTGGAGAAAAGATGCATTGCGGTTTATTGAGAATCATTTTATAACCAAACTTCCTTCTGTATTGTGAAACAAGTAAAGGTTCACAAAATTGAGGATTCGGAAATCTATATCTTTCAGTCTTATTCCCACCTTGTATTTCTCTTTGGCCTTTTCTTTTCCCAGCTGTTTCAACACCTTGTCTGCCAGTAGCATACTCTGCTGGTTCTGGAAAACCTCCAGAATACATACAGCCGTCACATCTTCAAAAAATAAAAACATATTTTTGAATGAATGAAACATGTTACATCCACAGAGGACTGTCAAAAATATATATATTTTGATTAGTGTTTCCTGGAAAGGGTCACGTTTTGAATATCATGCTCTGCAACATAACATTCCAAAGCGACTTGAATAGCGCAATTAATGTCAAGCAAGCAAAACATGCTGTGCACAGATTCTAACTGGTGCAAAATGATAGAGACACGTAACTTAGAGGATAATGCATTTCCTACACACCACTAGTTTCAGTTTTACTTTTATTATAAACATCAAAGCTAATTGAAAGCAGTTAATTGTGAATGCCACAATAATTTCTGCTTATGTGTTTCATACTTGCATTGTTCATTTTTCTGAATGTCGTTAAATGTAAAAGTTTTGTTGTGGAGAGATGGGAAGTAAAATACATCCATGTAAATAAAAATTAATTAAATTATGGCTATTGGCACCCTATTTCATTTCTGAAAATAAAACTAAATAAATAACAGCAGATCGTTTAAAAATATTGGGTACTTACAACTCTAAATATCGCTAAAAAGCATCACACATGACTTTAAAATTAAATTCTTCCATCTCAAGAACACATTCTAACAAAATTCAAATAGTAAAAACAATTCATATAACTTGAAGCAAACCTTCTAAGCACTCCTTTTTGTTATCCAGCTTTTCCAGCGCCTTGGCACGCCTGAAAAGTGCTTTTACATAGCGAGGATTCAGCTCAACTGCCTGAGAGCAATCCTGTATCACTTCTGTCCATTTCATCTAAAACACAAAAACAGCAATGCCTCATAATTCGAACACACTTTGCAGACGATTCAAATGATCATATGACTGAGACAAACCTGTTGCTCATAAGCTGCAGCTCTATTCTGGTAGAAGGTGGACAGATCTGATTTTTTTTCTTTGGGACATAGGCCGATGGCTTCTGTATAGCACTTGATTGCATGCTCATATTTGCCAGCCTTGAAGTATTTGTTGCCTTTATTCTTGGCAGACTGTGCTCTGTCAAGGGGACTCTGCATGAACAGACAGACTGAATTATTTTAAATAAAAATAAGAGTGCATGATTAATAATTAAGTTTTATTATGAGAAAATCTGCATACTTGATTTATTTTTAGGGTGATCAATTTTGTGCAAACTAGAATTTCATATTTCAGGAGATTTCTACAAAGTCCTCCAACCCAATGTCAACAGCAAACAAACAGGAAATAACAACAACAACAACAATAATAATAATAATACATTTATTTGATTTCAAATCACTCGATGTCACCGTACATAAGACTAAGTAAGTAAAAACAATAAATAACCATTAACAATAAAACATAAATAACGCAGTTTTAAGAAGCAGAAATAAAGGCTTACATAGTTAAATTTTCATTTCTTTGCCAAGCACTGTGCCGTAAGCCTAGTCAATGATCAACCAACAAGAAGTCACTGATTAGGTACTGTTGACAGTAGGCTTCACATGGAAGTGTGTTTTCTAAGTTGAAGCTTAAAAGCTTTAACACATATAAGTGTAGTATGTGATAATGAACTATTTCACATTCTCAAAGATCAAATTGTCAATATACTTATATAAAAAAAACATTTTAACTGCATAAAAATCCCTGCATAAAACTCCTCCGCGTCTAGCCGTGAACAAATCCCCTTCTCCTTGTCTGTCTAATCCCTAGAGCTTAGAAACACAGAGGTGAGCTGCCTAATTAGATCACAATTAGTACTTCCTGTCATTCTAACTTGAAAGCTGGTGCCATACAATTCAAAGATCTTATCAAAAGTGTAGTTTAAACAATAAAGGACTATTCAGATTTTCCATCTAAAACTAAAAAGCAAATTCCAAATCATATTAGCAGCAGGGAATTCAACCAAACTACCCTTAACCAAACTAAACAATTAAATAGGAACACTATTATTGGCTACACAATTGACATACCCTGAGAGATACTTTCAATTAAAAGAGGACCATGACCAAACTAATTTAGCTGCTTGTGGTAGTGAATTTGAATAGTCTTCAGTTAAATGTTATGGTGCTTTTTTATCTGTCAGATTAAGCCTGTAACAGATGAAATGCAGCTGCTATGTCTTTAGTTTATGGATGTATTATAAATGAGGGTCTTAACTGCCACAGACACAAAGTATAAGTCAACTTTCCCCCACCCAGTAATTACAAATGAACACAGGCCGAATAGCTGAAAATGTGGTAATTCATAACAGGGCTCTAGACTAACATTTGAGAGCACTGGCATTGTTGCCACAATCTTCGAAAGATGGTGACACCAACACCTGATTTGGTAACGCTGTGTGTGATTTGTCTCTTTTAGAAATGCACATTTGAAAGTAGTTGCATATTCAGATGAAATTTACTCTGATTAAAAAAAAAAAAAAAAAAAAAAAAAAACAGAACCATTTATAAAATAATATACAATTAAGACTTATTTTTGTACATTTGTAGATTATCATGCACAAGTAAAAATAAATAAATAAAACTACTTGTGTAAACCTAAAGACGTAAGATGTGAATCGCTCTACCAGCGCCAGTCTTTTCTTTTGAACCACACGGATAAAATTGTCTGTGCGGCACAAGTTCAAAACAAATGGCAGTTTTCTTTTTTTGCCAATGTATCTCACAACAGAATAATGATCATATGCAGAAGAATGTTATTGCTATCAGTTTAGCAAATCAGTAGTCTGGCAAGTCCAGAGAGTGCTCATGACAGTCTATAGCACAATCGTCTTGTCACAAAATGACATGAGCTCACACATGAGCTGCTTGATGCGAGTTATTGAAACTTCCTATACATTAGGTTTGTGCTATATAGACTGCAGCAACCAACAAGCCAAGTACTATGAAAAATACAACAAACTTGCCCATTTAAAAAAATTAATCAGCTTGTGTACGAGCTTGCATCTGCACTCACAGTTTGCCATTAAATTTAAACAACCAAAATCAACAGTGTCAGATAAAAATTATCTTTTACATTGTTCTAAAGAAAAAATATAATCTACATCTTGGATGTCCTATAGATGAGTAAATTAACAACAATTATTGTTATTATCAACAAACCATTCATTACCAACGAACTTCCATGACTATACAAGCCATTTGAGGTTTACTGATGCAAGCTAATCAAATGCAATTATTTTTGCCCAATAAGAATTAAGTTAAACAATTTACTAACAATTATGTTTTTTTCCACTTAACCGGAACCACGTGAATTGACAAAGCCACCAGAGCTCAACCCTGACTGTGTTTCTGAATGAACACTCAACTGCAATGTTTCAGGGCGGTTTTTTTAGGTTTAAATGCGTTTAAACAAGACAGCGTCAACAAAAGATGTACAATTTTGCAATAACTAACAAATAAAACACAAATAGTTTTCAAGGAAACGGTCACATGTGAATGTGCATCAATGCTCCCCGCCCCCAGTACATGATCACACACCACCATAATGTTTCATACATGAAAAACGTGACCTTTAGGAGTGGAATCAAAACATATTCTGCATAAGTGTTATTAAACCAAACGCATACTACAATACTGTCAAAAAGCAGATATTGTGATCACAGAGGTGGTCTTGAGGCTCACGTTTGGAAGCTAACCGGCTAATGCACTCTGGCTAGCACGGGCTATACTGTCAAGCCGTGTCCTTGACTGAAAGTGCATTAATGTTAGGGTGTCAAGAAAATATTTAGGATTAAAACGACAGCTCCAACTATATATATATGTGCGGTGTATTCATATGGGACAACCAGACTTCAAAATTAGGCTGATTACCAGGTTCTCCAGCTCTGGATTTGTCGCACCGTGCTGGCCCTGAACAGGGCTAGCGCTTCCTTCTGGAGTTTTCCTCTCTCCATTCCTTTTCCCTTGCTTTTCCTTGGCGCGACTTCGGTTCCACAGGTAGACAGCTCCGACACCGAGGACGATCGGAGTCCCCACCAGGAGTGCCAGCTGCCAGCGGGGGAGCCCACTCCCGGACTGAGGCTCTACGGGTTTTGATGCAGCCATCATCCACGCAGCAGCACCCAACTAACGCGCAAACTCACAGAATATGCGCGCGCAACAGGAGCCGCCTCCTTTACAGAAGACACTAGAGAGGTCACCGCACTGAGCAGGTGGTATGATGGGATACTGGAGGACTACCGCTTGCTGATTTTATATAGGACACTTATTTATCATATACAAACTCTCCCAAAGCTTTACAGAATTTCTATATCTATCTATCTATCTATCTATCTATCTATCTATCTATCTATCTATCTATCTATCTATCTATATATATATATATATATATATATATA
>CAIGQW010054109.1:18767742-18835616 GCA_903798125.1 Danio choprae | reverse complement strand
ATAATAATAATAATAATAATAATAATAATAATAATAATAATAATAATGCGCAACATTAAAAAAATAATGCCTTCAACATTTAAAAAAAAGAACATTGCATATTTTCAATGAACATCAAAAAATTTATTTTGCATCAAAGCCAATAGCCTCATGCAGTGGGCTGATTTGTAGGGCAACTGGGCTTCTGGCATTCAGAGTTTAAATCACAGTTCTCTCCAACTTTGCTTCCTGTCTAGTTATTATCCAATAAAAATAAAGAACAAAATTGCCACAACTCTTTTTGCCTCAAACCTTCACATGATTGGATGACTGGACTAATCAGTATTCATTTTTATTACATATATTGTACTAGATTCCCAACAGCTTGAACCCATGGAAACAGCTTTATTTGTGAATGTTTTATGCAATGTTTTAAGATTGTGCATAAGTTAAATTCACAGATTTGGATGAGAATATTGCTATTGTTAGACATTTGCCCTCTGCTCATTTTGTTTTGGATCCACCAACCTTGCAAGAGATTAACATGTGGCATCACATCTCATCCTGTTTTTTTACATGTCTTTGGACCTGGTTGCATTCATATTTCTGTCGAACCTAACCAGATAATTTTGATCCACTTGTTCAGTGTGCACAGGGTTGAAACGGAAGTTTTTTAACTCATTCAAATATACCATATAAACAACACCAGAGACAAAGCAGAGATCGTTTAAATTAAACTAAACATGCCACAAGTGAACACACACACACACACACACACACACACACACACACACACACACACAATTGATCCAATTACCAATGAGCAACACTTGAGCTGAAATTTCATGAACGGTAAAGGCAACCAAATTTAAATTGAACAGACAGAACAGACAGGTTTGTCTGAAAAGTGTCTCTCACTACGCCAACAGCTGTACCCATTTCATAAAGCTGAGTATTATGAGCTACACATACATGCATTTGCCATATTTCATAAATCATAATCAGATTTCAGACTCTTGTACACTGATCCACTCATAAGCTCAGTGTTTTAAATATCCAACATTCTCAAAGAAAAAGGAATATCCAAACATGTGAGTATGCTGGCACTGTCAGAGTCAATATTGTAATGAAAACATCATCTGGCTAAGCCTAACTTAGGGGCCATTTAAACAACAATGTTTTCAGCTAAAAACAGGAAACTTTTTATGCTTTTTGGGTGGTGGGGGGGTGGGTGCTGAAAACGCATAAATCTGAAAACCAGTTGACAAGTGGAAGTTTTTGAAAACGCTACAGTTGTAATGTCTGTGTAAACACTCAAAAATTACAGTATTTAAAAAACGATGACATTAGGCACATGCATAATGGGGGGGGGGGGATTGCGTAGACTCCAACAATCTAAACAACAATCCATCATCAATCAACAATCCATCATACACTGCAAATCATCAATCAACAATCCATCATACACTGCAAATCATCAATCAACAATCCATCATACACTGCAAATCATCAATCAACAATCCATCATACACTGCAAACAACAATCCATCATACACTGCAAATTGTAAATACACACCAGCGCAGTCGCCTACAGCACACCATCACTTCCTTACAGGTCTGTTTACTAACTAGGTGACAGCGCCAAATACTGGCCTGGCATTCATAACAGCAATTTTAGTGTTATGCTTTTGTGTAAATGGGGATTGTCTTGAACATGTTGTCAAGTAAATGTGGTACTTTGTTTTTTAAATGCAAGGGAAATACATTTCGGTTTTAGGTAGATAGCTGTCGTGTAAAAGTAGCCTAACTTAGCCTCTCTGGATCATTTTCAGACATAGTGATTCACAATGATTCATGCATAGGTGCTGATAGTTGCTACTTTTTACTGGTCAGGCCTCATGCTCTTTCATTATGCTTAATGAAAATTCCCAAAGAGGTCGCCCTCTTCTAACAGTGGAAGGCCTATCAAGCATCAAACACAAATAGGGCACATGAAAGGAACTAACTCATATGTAATGTCTGTGTACTATGGGTCACACTGAAAATGTCAGTGTTAGACAAGAAAAATAATAACTGTTGTAAAAAAAAGCAGAACTTGAAACCTGTGCAATCTTGCACAATTCTGAATAATACAAACATTTCAAAATGACATTTGATGAAGACAACATTAAAGTGAGAGTATAAAGTGAGAGTTTATTTGTTGCACTGCAGAAAAAGTAGGACATATTCATTGTTGGACAAAGCCAAATGAATACACGACTCCAGTCTAATCTGAAGCTGACAGAGTTATGTTAATACTGTATACTTCCCTGTTATACCGTCCCTGACATACAGACTTCGGCTCATCCTGGAATGAGAACAAGAAACTGATGTGCATGCACTTTTATATGCAGTGCTGGAGGCTTAGGAGAGAAAAAAACTGACTACATGAACTTTTAAATATGCTGAAGTCAACACAATATTTTCAAGCAACCCATTAACTGACCAGAGGTACATTTTCAGGGTAAAGACCAGAGAAAATAGTGTTCTTTAAAGACAAAGAGCAAATAACAATAACAGAGTCATTTGTCATTATGTCAAGCTCAGTAGAAACCTACAAAGATGCATGCTGGCAGAGATGTGATGTTGGACAGCAAAACAGGAAACAATGACGAGAGAAGACCACCTTTATTAGTGCTACGTCCCCAGGCTGACCCTGCTAATGTAGCACATGGTGATTCTGTTATACCTCCAGAAAAGACATCTAATTTCAAAATGTATCTACTATAAAAATGAATAGAGGAAAAGTGAGAGATGTTAAACAGATGTACTGTCTAGACTGAGGTGATTACACATCAGTTAAAAAAAATGCTGTTATGGTTTTCGCTGCACTACTCATTAATGTATTATAGCTTATGTCATCACCATTATTTACTCACCCCATTTTAAAGAATCTTAAAGAGGTAGTTTACATAAAACTGAAAATTCTTTCATCGTTTACTCACCCTTCACTTGTTCCAAAACAGTTTGAGTTTATTTTTTCTGCTGAAAAAAAGAAGATGTTTTAAAAAAAGCTTAAAACCATTGACCTCCGTAGTATTTGTTTTTCCTACTATGGATGTCAATGGTTAATGTTTTTTTTTTGCTTTCTTAAAAATATCTTTAGTGTTCAACATAAAGCTTTGGAACAACTTGAGAGGGCGAGTACAAATTGAGTACATTTTATTTTGGGGTGAACTATATCCCTTTAAAAAATTCTTAAAGAAGTCCATATATATATTTTGCATCATATTCCAAGTCAATAAAGACTAAATTATATTGTTATTTGCAGTTAATATTGCCCTCTGTCTGGAAAATCATATCTAGTCACCCACACTATTGACTCACACTAATGACTTGGTCATGTCAGGTTTACAGAAAACCTCCAGTAGGTGGCAGCCGATAGTTTTCAATGAGTAATTTATTGAAGCATTCATTCAATGATTCATTCAAGAGGTTGATTCATTTAGAAATTAGGCAACCAACTGTCATTCCTACATGGGAGCTGACTGTCCTTTAAAGTCTGTTGATATTTTTAGTACTATTAATTTGTGATGCTGAAAAAAATTGTTTTGATTCTCCAAATCTGTCCTAAAGATGAATCTCCAAATCTGTCCTAAAGCCATTCTTTTAAATGGAATATAAAACTTCACAGTGCAAAACCAAACTGCCCCTCTGTAAGAGGACTGAAAGCTGTGAAACTGACTCATTGTTAAGTCTTTCAACTAAGTAAGCAGGAGGCAGTCATGTCTCTTGCTAAAGCTGTGTGTCATCCACTGTTTGTTATGGATTTTGCTTCAGCTGTCCAAATAGTTCACAGGAGAGCCAACCTGCTGCCCCAACAACACACATCTATATAGAGAGAGTGCTAAGAAAACACCCGACATGCGCTGCATGAGGTTATTTTGGAAAACAGCTATTTATTATTTCTAACACCTGCTCAGTATGAGAAAAACTATTTTGCTGTACGATGAGGGATAGGTTTAGCTCTTCCCATTCAATTCGCTTGTTATGATTGCCTTTATATGCATAGAGTGTTTCACAGTAACCTAATAGACTTCTATAATATACACTACACTTCTCACATATTCAATTCTGAGAATGGATATTTCAGAACTACACCCTTAAAATTATGCTTAATGCTATGGTGACATTATATTTTAAAGGTGGAATACAGGGTGAAATAATAAATATTGCTTTTCTGAGGCAAATGTTACATGTAGGGCTGGATAATATGGACAACATTTATTAGGACTGCAGCGATACATCGATATAATGAATGAGTTGATGCCGATAATTTGCTAACATCAATATTTTTAATTGACTTATTTTAACATAGAACTTTCGTTTTCATGCTTTCAATAAAATAGCAACTGTTTCATTCATGCCACTAGCATGAGCAAAGCACATTGCCTGATTCATTCGCCACAGAAATGCTATTGATTTAACATATTACAGTTGCAAATGTATGATGCAAAAACACCTGAAGAGGAAACATTCAGTACAGCGACTATTATTGATGATGGACCACCAGGAAAGGCAAAGCCACTGTAGGTGTTTTTGTCTTGTAAATTAGCTTAAGCATTTTGAAATTCACTGTCATTCATTCATTCATTCATTTTCATTTCGGCTTAGTCCCTTTATTAATCTGGGGTCGCCACAGCGGAATGAACCGCCAACTTATCCAGCATATGTTTTACGCAGCGGATGCCCTTCCAGCTGCAACCCATCTCTGGGAAACATCCATACACACCCATTCACACTCATACACTACGGACAATTTAGCTTACCCAATTCACCTATACCGCATGTCTTTGGACTTGTGGGGGAAACCGGAGCACCCGGAGGAAACCCACGCCAACACAGGGAGAACATGCAAACTCCACACAGAAACGCCAACTGGCGAGGCTCGAACCAGCGACCAGCGACCTTCTTGCTGTGAGGCGAACGTGCTACCCACTGCGCCACTGTGAGGCCCGAAAAGACAACATAATACAAATAAAACGTCCTAACCTCAGTCAACTTGTTTGTTTGTTTTTCAGATCAATATGTGCATGTGCTGTGAGGATTTGTAGTGCATTTTTCTTTATTGTGTTTGCATTGTGAGAATTTGCAGCATGTTTTCCTATTTTTGTTTGTGTTGTGAGGATTTGCAGAGTGTGTGCTGTCAAATCAATTAAGATGTTTTCTTAATTTGCTTGTGGGTTTTTTTCCATTTGCATGTGCTTTTTTAAGCTACACATTCTCTCGGCCACCGTACTAGCTTAGCTTTACTGTTTGCTGGTGTTGCACATCTCTCTTTTTGAATTCTCTGGTCTTGCAACTTAGTACTTATTTCCAATAAGTTCATTCGCTGGACATGTTCTGCTATGGTTGTTGTCTATGGTTTGCAATGCTTGCTCTATGGTCTTCTAACAGGAAAGCGATGCTAGCCAGTGAAATGTTGTCTGCCTGAGCGTTGTCGATTTCAATCTTTTTTGTTTGTTTTTCTGTCACTATACTTAACAGCAATTTTACACTTGAAAAAAATCTTTAGGTTTATTTCTTTCTATTAGGTAATTTATTTATATTTTAAAATGACAAAATTAGTAATTTGAACAATTACACTCTTTTGAGTCAGCAGTGTGGCAATAATTGTTTTAATTACTTGTATAATATTCTGAAACTGAACAAAACTGCTTGTTACCTCAGTAAGTACAGAAGGTGTTTTATTTTGAGGTCAAGATTTTTTTTTCTAATACTCAAAATACAATAGTGTATTATTCATTCATTCATTCATTTTCATTTCGGCTTAGTCCCTTTATTAATCTGGGGTCGCCACAGCGGAATGAACCGCCAACTTATCCAGCATATGTTCTATGCAGCGGATGCCCTTCCAGCCGCAACCCATCACTGGGAAACATTCACACACACTCATTCACACACATACACTACGAACAATTTAGCTTACCCAATTCACCTATACCGCATGTCTTTGGACTTGTGGGGGAAACCGGAGCACCCGGAGGAAACCCACGCCAACACGGGGAGAACATGCAAAGTCCACACAGAAATGCCAACTGACTCAGCCAAGGTTCGGACCAGCGACCTTCTTGCTGTGAGGTGATCGTGCTACCCACTGCGCCACCATGAGGCCCAATAGTGTATTAATAACAATCAAAATTAATATGTAAATTACATTAAAAACACGGTGGCGCAGTGGGTAGCACAATGTTTTCCCCGTGTTGGTGTGGGTTTCCTCCGGGTGCTCCGGTTTCCCCCACAAGTCCAAAGATATGTGCTATAGGTTAATTGGGTAAGCTAAATTATTCGTAGTGTGTGTGGATGTTTCCCAGTGATGGGTTGGGAAGAGCATCTGCTGTGTAAAACATATGCTGGATAAGTTCTCCCTATTTGTTGCATTATTTTTCTCTAACTTTGACTACATGTGGTGAAAAAAATCACAATTTTTTATTATTATATAAAGTTCTAAGTTTAAATATTAAAAATGGATTTTTAGACATTTTGCCAAGCAAAAAGTGCACCGTAGAATGACCCAAATGATGTTTATGTACTTTGCCTTTAGCTTTTTTTATGTTATAAATTTACGAGATGTTGTTCAGTTTGTTTGTTTGTTTGTTTGTTTGATAAGGGAAGTATTTAAAATTTCTTTCAGCATGAACTGATGCATGATTTAATCAGCCCTTTGTAGCCTATCATGCTTTTAACCCGAATACAGTCTTTTTTCTGTAATTCAGCTTAATTATTGTACAGTCATTGCACTTTTAGGTCAAATTTGTTTTTAAAAGTGGGGAGAAAGGTTGCTGTTGCTAGTCAGTTTGAGTATTTTGTTGTCCCTTTTGTAATGATTGATTGAGAACTTGGCATGGTTAGAGACTTTTGCAAACCAAATTCATGTATTAAGTGTATGTGTTGTCCTGGAAGTCCTCTATGGTTGGGATCATCTCTTCATCTCTTTGCATGAGTTGTCCTCGAAGTCCTCTATGTTTGGCATCATCTCTTGGTGGTTGGCAAAATGTGCATGTCCTGTGAGGATTTGTTTGAAAAATATTTGATACTGAATTTTTTTAAATCAATTTATTCATCAATATAATGACTACTTCAAAACATATTTTCATAAAAAACATTTAATAAAGCAAAAATGTCAGCCTGTTTGTCATGAAAAAAAACGTCTGTTGTCTATTATTATGCTTTTTTACGTTTTCAAAATAAATATTAACAGAAGAAGAAGAAGAAGAAGAAGAAGAAGAAGAAGAAGAAGAAGAAGAAGAAATGTCATTCAGAATTTCAGGTTGTTGTTGTTTTTAGTTTGTGCCCGCCCTTTCCAGCGTTTGCTTCAGTTGACAGTTAGCTCAATAGCTAAAAATCAGCCCAAATAATCGGAAATGGACAGCGATAACACATCTTGGAAAACAACCGTTATAATCAGCTCCTTTTCGCAGGTTAATCTTAACTGAATTTATGGTTTGCCGTAAATCCCATTTACGGGATTTACAACAATTTGAAGTTAGCTGTTTCGGAAAAAACTGTTGTTGTTTTTTTTTACTGTTTTTTATGTTATAGATGTATTGACTGATTTATTTAAATGTTTTATTCTATTCCGTAATGTTTTCACAGTGTGATGAAGCTTCACGGATGCTTTTAGCACAGCAGCACAGGATTCGCCGATCAGATACCATTCTGAACTCTTCCTTCGTTTTCCCCTTGTCAGGTATAATTAAAGGCGTTATATTTATTCAGCTAATTCGGTCCCCTTTTAGACTGTGTTTTCTGTATTTTCAGCACGCTCATAAAAACTGTGCATCTCAGTTACAGTTTTTAATAACCGCGTTTCAAAGTACGTTGCCTGACCTATATGGGGCGTCTGCAGACTTGGATCCAGGCAGTTTTACGGCACAGGCAGTTTTACGAGCCTGTTGTTCTTGATGCGTCCAGTAGGGGGGTATGAAAGATACATGGCCAAATAATACATTTGAAGTCAAATAAATGTCCTATTCATAAATATACTTTTTTTTATTATATTTTTTTTGCTAAATACAAAAGCTAATTTAATGTATCAGAAAGTGAGTTTAAATATACAAACAATTGATACACTCACCATACTAGTTCAGATATACAAAAGCCCAGTTGCAAATTAATTTAGATTTATTTAATTAGAAAAATTAAAAACACGCATAATTGTTGTTGTATTTGAGAATGCAGTGGTACTGACTATACAGCTGCAGAACCTTTAGACAAACAATTCACTCCTTTCTAAAGTTCCAAGGATGTTTAGTTATACCTGAAAAACAAAACACAGACAACATGACTTTTTTTAACATTTATTTATTGCAACAATATGACTAGAGATTGCTACTTTTCTTTAAATTATGCTGAAACCTTGCATCAAATTCTTCACTCTCACTGAAAAAAATGCTTTTCTCACTTAGACTTGTTCCTATTCCAAATATCCAAAACAATTATTAATCCTTAAACAGGAGTGAAAAATAAGCAAAAAATAATTGTCATTTTTATATATAATCGGGACCTATGTAAAACATATTTACATATTTAATATTTGATTTATGATTTAAGAATTTTATGAGTTGTATCTCCCAGGATACGTTGACAGTTTAGGGTGCAACAAAAAATCATTATTATTTATTTTTTGTTATTTGCAGCTACAAATTGCGATTCTGACTTCCCCTGTTATTCTAAAACATACCAAACATATTGAATTACTTTCTTTGTAACAAATTCTGTTACAATAAAAAAAATGAAACAATAAACTCTAAACAACATTCACGAATACATATATAATGTCAACTTTCATGCTAATATTTAAAAATATGTACAGTGCTCAGCATATGAGTACGCCCCCCACAAATCTCTCATTTAAATTAATATATTCTATAGGATGCTTTACAATATTATATTTGTGCATATACATTAGATTAGTCAGTACTGAAGCCAAATCTGGAGCTAATCTAACAAAATAACGTACAGTGAAGGTTAAATTTGTAGCCCAAATTTATATGTTAGGGAAAAAATATTAAATCAAATTTTCAAAAATAGCAAAAATCAATAGAAACAAAAATATATATATAATTTTGTTAAAATGTTGTAGTTTGTATTTATTTTGTTTTGCAATATTTTGAATATTTGTATTATCTTTCCATTTCTAAAGATGTTCGGTGACCAAAATATTATTTTAATAAATATATCTGTTTAATAAATCAAAAATAAAAGAGAAATATTCATTTTCAAAATGGGGTGTACTCACATATGCTGAGCACTGTAAATAGCTATGAACAAAATTAGACCACTTATAATTGTGAATTTCTCTATGCATTTATCCATATATGATAGTTTGAGTAAAATTAAAAATATATTGTTTAAACTAATAATGGCATTTCAACCAAATATAAAATAAAGTCATTTAGAAAAGGATTGCAATGCATTAAATGAAATTTAAATTTTTAATTGTAATTCAAAATAAAATTTAAATTTTTAAGTCTTTTTAGATTTGTTTAGATCTATTTCAATATAAAGTTAATAGTCAAATTTGGAGGAATAATGTATGTAGTGTAGACTTGGCTGACATCCCAGACCACGCTGGTGTCTTGTATATAATCTGTGAGAAAATATATTTTTTTAATAAATGATTAAATATAAAATAATTACTCCATTGCTGAGAATAGTAACAATTTTTAATTCCCAGCACAACATATTTGTTTGTATGCAACATGACCTGACAATATTGATTATGTTGTTTTTAGAAATACCAAAACACATTAATCAAATGTCTGTTTAACATCAAAATTGTACTGCAATATATAAATATACAATATATAAATTATTCAGAAATTATGTTACCATCATGAATGACTGAAAGTGAAGCTGAAGATGAGTTTCCAGTTTACTTTTCTTTGAGGGTTTATCAGTTTGCAAGGGTTGTATATGTTTGTAGTGCAGAATGGACAGGTAGAGGGAACAAACAGCACATGTTGCATTTGTTTACTGCTGTTAATCTCCGATCGCTCCATATTGATGGAATTTCTACAACAAGAATATGAATTACATAAAAATTACACATTAGCTTTTCTATGATTTATTTTCTATTATAATTATTTACAAACTGAAACCTAAACATTAACTCAAAAAAACTAATGATTAATCACATGTGAATTAACATGTAATTACCCAGCAAACACTAATTATTTAATTTAAAATGTAATAATAATAGCAAAAAACGTACAAACGTGTGCAGTTAAATTCTCTTTTGGAGAGTTACGTACATCCTAATGTTGCTGCAAAATGCATTATTCAGTTATTTAAAAATATTAAAACTCTCCATGCTCTTCATGCAAGCCTTGCCTTTGCAGGATCATTGGTTCACATAATCCTTTTATTATACAAATACCACAGGAACATAACTTCACCATCACCAGCACACAAGATACACACCGTATCAATAAACAATCATTAACAATTATTAAATATTGTTGTTTAAAATATATGATACATGTTTATTATTTTTTATACATAAGTGTAGCAGGAACAGTACAGACAGTGGAAACACTGAACAAAATTTTATTCATTCAATCATAACGTAGGTTTACTGTATAAAAAAAAAACAGAATGGTAAAATTAACCAAAGTGTTTCTCACTGCATATCAAAAGCTGATATATGGCATGACATATGCAAAGTTACAAAATATGCAAATTACAATTACATTTCACATACTTTATATAAGATGACATAATAGTCAATAATTTGTCATAATAATGCAAAAATAACTGTTTACATTTTTTCTCATATATGTATTGGAAGAGGAAATATATATCATGCAGTTTTTTTTCAATTGTTTTGCCACAAATTTCAGAACCCTGATGCCAATTTTCAAAACTCTGGACACAAAACTCTAAACAGTCACTACTTTTAACACAGGCTCTCCAGTGTTTAAAACTCTGCCTGCTGAGTTTATTTACTTAGAGAAGTCTTGCATTTGCAGAATCGTTAGTTCACATAATCCTTTTATCATACAAATACTACAGGAACATAACTTTAGTTCACCAGTACACAAGATACACACCGTTTCAATAAACTATCATTAAATATTGTTGTTTAAAATATATGATCCATGTTTCATTATGTTTTATACATAAGTTTATACATAAGTGTAGCAGGAATAGTACAGACAGTGGAAACATTGAACTAAAGTTTTATTCATTTAATCATAGGTTTACTGTAAAACATAACTCAACAGAACAGTAAAGTAAACAAAAGTGTTTCTTACTGCACGTCCCCATATTGCTAGCTGATACTGTATGGCATGATATATGGAAACATATAAAAATTACATTTGGATTTCACACACTGTATAAAATGTCATATTTGTCAAAATATTGCAAAAAAGTGTTAATATAAAGCCAAATTATAAATTAATATATTTGTAGGTAAATATATATATATAACATAATAGGTAATATATTTACATAACATATATGTACAAATTTGTAATTCTAATGGTTGAAAAAAAAAGGCATTTTTTGCAACATTTTGACATGTATAACATATTTTGTATATGTGAAATCCTTATAAACTAGTATGTCACATATGTAATTTGCATATACGTTTTTCCATATATCAGATTTCTTTTCTGGCATCAATGTTTCCAGCAGTCTGCTGTTGTGAATTTGGCCACAGATTCTCCTTCACATCATAGTGGTATTTTCATTAGTCAAGAATCATGGAAAGAACCTTCTGTCAATGCGAATCCAGACCTGACACTGGTCTGCTGTTATGCTGTGATTGGACTTTCTTACATACAGTAATGTCTGTCATTTGATCTATCTTGAAACTTGCATCATCTAAATATATAAAATTGTACATCAGTTTCCATGCATCAAGAGTAATGCAACACTAACTTATCATTTTGAGTGCTTGAATCAGTTGATAGTTACATCCTGTTAATTAAATGAATACTCAGTTATTTCTAATGTAATGTTTGAGTTGCATTTTGAAATGGGATCAATTTGATGTTTAATTGTATTATATTGAAGAGGTGATTTTAGTTCACTGAACAAAGTATCTTTGTCTAATGTGTATTGTATCTAAGCATTTGAAAACAGTGTGCAATTTTGGCAATGGTTGTGAATTTTGTGTCTAGAGTTTTGAAAATTGACACCAGGGTTCTGACATTTGTGGCAAAACAATTGTAAAAAATTGTAAGTTCATTCATTTTCTTTTCGGCTTAGTCCCTTTATTAATCTGGGTTCGCCACAGCAGAATGAACCGCCAACTTATCCAGCATATGTTTTATGCAGCAGATGCCCTTCCAGCTGCAACCCATCACTGGGACACATCCATATACTACGAACGATTTTAGCTTACCCAATTCACCTATACTGCATGTCTTTGGTATTGTGGGGAAAACCGGAGCACCCGGAGGAAACCCACGCAAACACAGGGAGAACATGCACAACTCCACACAGAAATGCCAACTGACCCAGCCGGGGCTCGAACCAGCGACCTTCTTGCTGTGAGGCAATTATGCTACCCACTGCACCACCGTGCTGCCCAAACTGTAAGTTATAAAGTGAAAATTATATACAGCAGTGTTATTGATTATATTTATGGATATATTTATGTTACAGAACATATCTTATACCGAAACCATCACCCTAAAACCGAACCGAACCATGAGAAGTCTGTATAGTTATTGTCATCAAACTGCCTCGTATCATTAATTTTACCTAACTGCAGTGAAATGTGCATTTACGTATGGTTTTCTGTTCGACATTCTGTAAATGCAGACTGTGTTGGACAAATGTCTGTTGCCCACAGCACTCTATTTGGACAGGCTAGGAATCCACTGAGAACTTTGTGTGGTTTCTGGTGGGCAACAGTACTGAGAACAGAAACATTGCATCAAAGGGTCTTTTGAGTTTGTTAGAAAATAAAACGTTGATTGGCAAAATGGAAAGTAAGACAGGGGTTTAAAATACAGTGGACCCTTATCACATTTCTTTACTTTTGTTATTGCGCAGGTACAGCTTTCTTACTTGTGACACCGGAAGAGTTTCCAGATAAGCTTGAGAATGCAGAACCATTTGAGAGAATGGAAAAGTTTGTGCAGATCCACAGAAACAGTTTTCTTCTGCTTCAAGCCCCAGTTTACGGGAAAAAAGAGTGGGAGATTTTATCATTGGTGCAGAACAGGTACATGATATGAAAAACACAAATGCAAAACCTTATTTTCTTATGCTCTAGAAGGGGCATCTGGGCATTTCATTTGAAACCTACACAGTCTTCTTAGCTGTACAAAAATGAATGTTGTAATATTTGACTTTTTGCAACAGATTTCTTGGCTGTAACCTCAGAGTCATACCAGTGCATAGTACTGCTGATGTAGTGAATGGAATGCTGATCATCGCCAAGGTTTGTTGTGATATTATACTACACTTTAGTTTGAGTGAAGGATTTGTTGTTAATTTTTTGTTAACTGTTATACTTTTCCAGTAGTGTTTTATTTAGAATTTATAAGTTTCTAAAAATAAAAATTGATGGGTTTTTAGAGTTTATTCTAATTTGACATCAAGGGCTGTGCTTATTATAGAAGCATAGTGGAAGCATACCATATATAAGAAGTAAAGAGCATGGTGCCTCAGAAGTAAAAGCATGTGTAAGACGTATAATAGGATGGTACCCACAAAATATGTAATGGCCTTTTTTTTTTTTCAGGCCACAAGTAAACCCAGTGTGGAAAATTTGAGAGATCAGGTGTCTGTGGCTTGTTCTCTCATCGCTGATCATAGCACCGTTTGGGGAATGCTTCAGGAGATGCGGTTCTAGGGAGATTTACCTCAACGTATATTCTTATTGCTTGCTATACTTTAATTTAACAACAGATGTCAGTATTGTTTCATACTATGTAGTGTCGAAACTGTTCATTGATTCTTTGTTCAGTCTTTTGTATAAATATTTTATTTGAAAATAATTTATAACCCACAAAGAGCAATACATAAACTTTGTCAGGAAAATTTTCAAATGAGAATTTTACATTTTTTTGAAGAAATGGCTTCAAAATGTTGAAAATACTACTATGGTAGCATTCACTTTGTTTTCTATCATTGCACAAGACAGCATGATATAGGGGAAAGAAAGAAAGACAGACAGACATTGGGTTAGGACTGCAGTAAATGAGCGCAGTACTTCATTTTTGACTCTCCTCAATGATCTCTTCTATCCGGACCACAAGACTTTCCATTAAGTCACATGTGACCAGGGCGCACTGCAAGACCTGCAAATTACATATTTAGTGTTATATATGACATACTGTTTGAAACTAAATTTAGATCAGTGGTGACCTACTGATATGATCTAACCTTATCCTGTGCCTCAGGTGGCATGCTACCAAACGTCTCCGTTTTCACAATCAAGCTCTGAACTGATCTCTTTCCAGATGCCTCCTTGAATTCTGTAGGAAGCAAAAATGTTACTACAGTCCAAATTCCATTTTTAAAACTGTATAATAATGATCATTTTTGATAGAACAAGCACGACATATGTGTTACCTTTAGCCTTAATCTTTTTATCTTCTTGAAGGCTTTTTAACTCTGTCCCATAGTATGATTTTGACATGCTTAGACAAACACGTAGTAATTTTGTGTAAGTCTCAGCAATGTGGCACAGGTCTGTCCACTCTCCAGTCTGAAATGAACAGGGACACTCTTATTAAAAGAACTTAATGAAGGCATAACAAAAATTGTTTTGGAAAAAGGTTGCAAACGCCTTACAGAAGTTCCTCTTTTCTGTATCAGTAAATACCGCAGAAGATTTAGAGACTCCATGACCCTTTAAGAAAAAGATATTATTTTTATTTTAAAAATGTATTGTGTTAAAAATACCTGTATTACTTGTTGTCAATGCTTGACAGAGAAAGAGTTGCACATAACAGGTGCGTATTGTGGTTTATCATTTGCACATCAGTAGGGTGAAGCAAGGTCTAGGTAATTTATCAGGGACAGATTATCCAGACGAGGTATGTCAATCACTCAGGTTGTAGTATCATTTTAGGAATGACACTGGATCTGGCTCAAAATATGGCAGTGCTCACCATCTGTTCTGTATTGTGGGATCATGGCAGTAAACCTGGACTACACTCATAAATAAATGATGGATAGGGATGGATTGTATCTAGTTGGTAGGAGATCTAACATTTAAAACTGAGACAGCTGCCATACGTGGAGGCTGTACTTGGGTTTCGATTCATGTCAATGATTTGTTGATATGAAAGTTGATTAGATCCATCAAGATGTAGTTATGTGCATTTAGTGGCCTGTCAGGCAATTGTTTTCATTTACTAAAAGCTAGCTCTTTATGAAAATACTGGTTTTGTTTACCTGTCCATCCCATGTAGCAAGTCAGTTTCATGGCCCAGTGGGAGACTGATCGTGTCTCTGAGCAGTGAGATGAGCCGAGTCCCCTCAAACCAGCCATCTTGGTAGACTGACTTTAATAGCAAAAGAAACATATCTATCATCAGTTATATGGACAAGTTGACAGTGTAACATGATTTATTATTCATTTCATTCACAGTGCACTACCTTTCTGGTTAGTTCCACTTGATTCTTTATGTTTTTGAGGATGGTACTTTCTACACCTACATGATGGCTAGTTTTTATTATGCGCCTTAGAGCATTCAAAAAAGAAAGAGACAAAAAAACAAAACAGTTAATACCTACCGAGGAATGTTCTACATAAACAAACTTTTCAAATGCCATACCTGAAAAATTTGTGCTTTGCTTCACCATTAAGCTTCTCTATAAAGAGTTGGAAGACCACAAGGCTTCTTCCTCTCTGAATAAAAACATAAAGCTTGTTCTTCTTCACATAGATCAGATTTACTAGTAAAAGCAAACAGGGTCTCATATGTATAAAAACTGTGTACTCACCAAATGCTGTATAGGACAGTCAATCATAATTTTAATTAAGTTCTGTGAAAAAAAGAACAAGCATTTTACTTTGGTTTGTCACAACACATTGAGTTGTGCTATTCCCAAGAACCAACCCACTTGTTCAATGCAAATTAGTATCTTATTTATTTATATAGAATTATTTTTTGATGTGGCAAATATAGCTATGCAAACAAGAGAATATTATTGGAGAATTAATCCCTTCATGATATCTTTACAAATTGTACATTATTAGTTTTCAGCAAGAAGAAATGATATAGAAGTGTGATTGTTTTATCAGCTTCTTTTTAAACACAAAAGTAATTTCTTTGTTCAATAAAACAAGTGTTGCATACCTGTGGAACCTCGTGGAATGGTTTCAGGTCTAAGAGCTCCACTGGGAGACTGCAGGCTGTTAATCTTTCCAAACATTTAACATGTAAGTCCTTTTAAAAAAAGAAAATCAAAGAAAATTAGTACTTAAACATTTGTAATGTAATAAAAGCAATATTCAACATTTTGATTGAAGTTTAACTCTACCAGTCCTTTCAAAATCCATGATTCATCTTTCCTGTATAGAGATAAAAAGCAGGATGGGAAATCAGACAAAAAGGTGTACACTATGTTCATAAATATTTTCTAAATAATAATAAAAATTGCATTGTTTACACACCTACTCAACAGAAGATTGATGTATTCCATATTACACTGTAGTACAAAAACAGGGCTGGAATAAAATGTCGAATTAAATCATTAGAGTATGGCTTTATTAAAAATATTTTAGTTGTGTAAACTGCATTAATAAATACAGAGCGAGTTTTTGTTCTACGAAAAAAAAAAATTAAGTAAAATGAAAAGTTGGCAGAAGGCTCTGAAAAAACCTTTGAGTGCAAAACAAGATTCTCAACTGTACAACAAGTAAAGGGGATTTTGAACTGTTTTTGAAAGCCCGAGAGATTTGTGGCCTTAACTGTTCTCACTGTCTTTGAGTCGGGTAAACGTGGTGAGAGGAAAGAAAAACACATTTTAGAGGCTTGAGGTCTAACTGCAACTTACCTAAAAACTGCAGGGAAAACATCTATGGCAATAAGTTGGACAAACAGCAAGTAAGCAATGCAAGCTTTTGATTCATTTGGATGACAGGCTTGTTTCTCTAGCACGGCATCCTCTTGTCCCCTCACAGGATGGTAGAACAGGATTTTTGGTAGCGATTCCTGGATCACTACTAGGATTGCCTATATTAGAGGCACAAAATCAATTAGAAATAAGTTCATCTATTTTTCCAAAATGTATTATGTCGAAGCCTAGTGCATGGTGAACAAGAATGTGAGATATATTACCATTATTTCTGCTGCAAAATTCCACAGTGGCAACATTTCTGTTGTGTTTTCCTCTCTGTCCAGCTGAGCATGGAGAAGAGGTTCCCTTAGACCATTCATGCAGCTGAGCCATTAGAGAGAGAAAGTCATTTTTGAAGAATCTGAAACAATACTGGTTGAGATCATGTTCTTATAATCTACAAAGGGGTGAAAACTGTTAGTTAGGGGTTAGAAAACTACTGCTGTACAGCAGACTCTGTGACAGCTGACTACTCTTTTACATCTCACTAAATCTTCATAAAGATACATACTGGGAATTGTTTCATCTATCTGAGAATAAAGCTGATTCTGAACATTATGTATGTGTGTGTTCACACTTGGCAAGTTTGGTTTGGTTAAAAAAAAATCTGGTGTGATTGCTCTGTTAATGTTGTTCCTTTGAATGAGCGTATGCTGTCATTTGAACTTTGGTCCACAAAAAACAAGCAAACTGAAACTGATGAAATAGTGTGTCTGTCACCTCACTGGTTTTATGATTGGGTGAATCGTTTTATGATTGCAAATGGTGCAGACTAAATGAGAAAAGAATGCAAATCAGACCAAAGACATTAAGTCAGAAATCTCGGCCCTGGAGGGCTGGTGTCACTGCACCTTCCTGGAAGTTTGAAGTATGGACCCTTTTCACATTTCCAGGTTTCTCAGCAGCAGAAGTCGTCACAGTTGGGTAAACCACAGTGCAGTGAATTAAAGAGTACAATTGTTTTACAATTCTATTTGCTAAAACAATAAAAGAAAAACTCAACGATAGTGTTATCAAGACTTTCAGAAAAAGGGAAAGAAATGTGTGAGACTGATAAAAAACAATGTTAAATTTACTGTCTCGCCCACAGACGCTGCATTACAAACACCTCCCATAAGCATTAATTAGTTTTTCGTAATTTAATGCAAGGATGATATAATACATACGTAAATACATATAAATGTACGTGTTTTTTTTTTCATTTAAATATTTCAAGGATTTAAGATGCTGATGACTGTTAAACACAACATAACAGTCTTGTGAAAAGAGTCCATACATAGTAAGACCTTGATTAGCTTGTTCAGGTGTCTTTGATTAGGGTTGGAGCTAAACTTTGCCGGACAACGGCCCTCCAGGAACAACTTAGGTGACCCCTCAGGTAAGTGAACCAGAGACAGGTCACGAGATGTTGAGATGCAAGCCTACAGTGGACAGAATGCTCATTACCACTGTATCTTCAAATTAGGTTTTAAGAATGTCAGTGTGGATACCAAGTGCATCAAGGATAAATGATTTATTTATTTTTTTTGGTCCAGAGTAGATTAACCAAGAGAACTGAACCAAACTACAAGAGTGAATACACCCTCAATACAAGTCCTGTTTTGATCACCTTTCACATTTTAAGTTTAATGTGAAAATATAGACACATGCCTAAGAACCTGCAGCATTAATTTATGTTCTATACAACAATATAAATATAGTTTAGCTAAATTTGATGAATGACTCATTAACCATGGTTCTATATTGTCATATCATCCAGCTATAAAACTTGCTTTATAGATGTAGCAGTATGATTGTCTCGGTAAGATATTTAAAACAATGTGTATTATCACATACATGAAAAACCAGTTACAATTATATTAGTAAAAAATGTTTGGAAACGTACAACTTTAGAAGAGTAGCTCTTAAGCTGGTCGCCACTGAGTTTGTGTCTTGATTCTTGACTTCCTGCACAAAGGGTTGTACAAAGGTCAGTAGTGCAGTGCAGCATCGGCAGAGCCCATACGCATCTTCCTGTTCCTGTTTGTTTGAGTAAGGTACAGGCAACTTTGAAATCTGTTTCTGAAGTGAATCAAGGGCCACAGACAATCCAGGGGCCTTCAACCCGCTCATTCTCATCAGAACTGTATTAGGAACAAACAGAAAATAGTTTATTGCTCGCAGTGTCAGAAAAGGGGACCTTTTTATTTTGGCGTTTGTTTTAAGTTGAAACAAATGTCTTATAGTTGTTTGCAGGTTGTATAAGGGTTATGGCTTTGGCCTTACTGAGGTTGTTTAATTACCTGACTGAATAAGAGGCATGAGAACAATGATAGAGTCTGCAATAGCATTTGGATCAGCATCATCCACTTGTTGAAGTAAAGTATTGAGGACTTCTTTCACTCTGCAGATCTACAATAAAGTTTATGCTTAAATATTGCCATCATCATCACAGTAGTATTTAGTACCATATTTAAGTAAGCTACGTCCTACCTGTACAAGTTGACAGAGGATAGCCTGACAGTGGACAGCACTGCGGCCATTTCTCAGCACTTCTTTCACCAGTGCAGGCACTAGACCACCGCCCATAGACCTCACTATGTGCTGGGAAAACATTCATAGATTTACTTCTTTTTTACCTTACATAATATACATTTTTATAAATGTGTGCTGTAATTGCTTTAATTAATACAGTGCATATAGTTTTTAATCTAAAATGGAAAAGATGCATTTAAACATTCCAAAACATTGCAAATGATTTAAAGCAAATAAAAAAACTATGCAATATGTTATTATATAAATTAAAAGTAATATATTTTGCCTTTTCCCCATATTTCATATATTTACAAAATGTGTTGATTAATATCTATGCCTTGTAATATGAAAGTATATACAAGTAAAGAATTTTTTTTCAGAATGCAATATTTGGGTTATGAAAGAAAGAAATTTGTAGATTTCAATTTTAAAATCTCCAGATTACTGAAATGGAAAAAAAATTGTTCAAGTAAACCATGTTGGGTTGTGCTTTGCATTAATGTATTTTAAAGTAAATAAAAACTAGTAATTGGTAAATAAAACCTTCTGATAATTAAAGATAATAGTACTCATGATCTAATGATCTCATCCAGGTTAAGTTCTTCACAGTTAAACTAAAGCAGCAGTGTGCAAACAAGTTAATCAGTGTAGCTTGCAGTGCCCTTTGCTGATGATCACTAGATATTCGTTCTGGTAACTAGGATATTATGTTGGTCAGGCTTTTTGCTGTGTGTTTTTGGGGTGTTTGGAGCATGCAGTAAAACTGGCACATTTTTTTGAGACAGCTCCAGTAAAGGTGAGGACAACAAATGCTGCAACTGTCCTCTGTTTGCCCGTCTTTTTATATACAATGACTGTGTACTTTCAGAACAGTTAGATGAAAATATGGGGCATTTGGTGTATTCACGCTGTTTCAAAATATCTATGGCATGTTTCTTAGTAAGGGCGGCATGGTGGCGCAGTGGGTAGCGCTGTCGCCTCACAGCAAGAAGGCCTCCAGGTGCTCCGGTTTCCCCCAAAAGTACAAAGGCATGCGCTATAGGTGAATTGGGTAAGCTAAATTGTATGTAGTGTACGTGTGTGAATGAGAGTGTATGGGTGTTTCCCAGTGATGGGTTGCAGATGGAAGGGCATCCGCTGCATAAAACATATGCTGGCTAAGTTGGCGGTTCATTCCGCTGTGGTGACCCAAGATTAATAAATTGACTAAGCCGAAAAGAAAATGAATAAATAAATGTTTCTTAGTATGGGTGGCGCGGTGGCACAGTGGGTAGCGTTGTCGCCTCACAGCAAGAAAGTTGCTGGTTTGAGCCTCGGCTGGGTTAGTTGGCATTTCTGTGTGGAGTTTGCATGTTCTCCCCGTATTGGTGTCGCTTTGCTCCGGTTTCCCCCACAAGTCTAGAGACATGCACTATAGGTGAATTGGGTAAGCTAAATTGTCCGTAGTGTATGTGTGTGAATGAGTGTTTATGGGTGTTTCCCAGTGATAGGTTGCAGCTGGAAGGGCATCCGCTGCGTAAAACATATGCTGGATAAGTTGGCGGTTCATTCTACTGTGGCAACCCCTGATTAATAATGGGACTAAGCCGAAAAGAAAATGAATGAATGTACTTTTTTATGTACTCATGGACCTTCATGTCATTCCAAACCCAACAAATATATTCATTTTCAGAACACAAATTAACTTCATTTTCATCGCATATCAGAGATTTGTCTGCCATTGAAAGTTCATTCACTCAAAATTCTGACACATCAGAACTTTAAGAGATTTAATTCAGCTCTTGTGAATACACATTATCACTTTATATGATGAACAAATTTAATGTAGGATTTTAATAACATATGTTTGAACGGATTTGTCCACAGAAGCTTAACTTTGTCTATTTGCAAAACCAATGAGGTTCATTCTTTTGTTTTTACTGCAGAATGTTTAACATGCTAATTCTTGCATGCCAACCAGGTATTGTTGAGATTTTATTTATGTTCATTGATCAATCTTTACAATTTAGCAAAAGCCTAAATTAAACCTGTTCATCATTTACAAAAATCGTGTATCTTCAGATTTATTTTTGATCTCTTTATGAGATCTTTTCAAGCTTCACAGTTTTGGGTGAAAAACATTTAGTCAGGGCAGAGAATCTCACGTTTGATTCATTATTTGTGTTCTGATGATGAGCAAAGGTCTTGCTTGTTTAAAATGACATGAGTGTGAGTAGAAGATGACAGGATTTTCATTTTGGTTTTAAACGTAATTTTAAAGGTAAATGTTATTCTTTTAAAGTTTACCGTATTAGCCTTGTCTTTTATGAAGTTTAGTAGTAGAGTGCCATCACCTTGGGCAATGCAAGTATGGCCAGCATTCAGAAAGAGTTCATGGTCTTCTGCTTTAAACTCCTCAATTGTTCTCTGAAAATATGGATAGATTCAATGTCATTGATTCACAAACAGATAAAAAAACATGTTGAATTAGGTTTCAGTTATGTTTTATGACATAACATGAATTATGAGTAACAAATATATTAAGACAATTCAGAGAATTTTACACTAATATTAATTATATACACTTGCATGAATGATATAATTTATGATATAAGTATATATACACTATATATAACCTAGATACAAAGTCTAACTAGATATAAATATAATATAAAAGTATATAATATTAAATATAAATATAAAAGTTAATTTTACTCACCCATCTTTGAATTACGTCCTCTAGTTGATTCACTGCCATTTTCAGATCCGGTCTTATCAAAAGTAATCCATACAAAAGACACTTCAATGTCAGGATTATAAACAAGGCTTTTCTGCTGAAGATCTGAATGACATCTGCAATATTAAAAAAAATCAGCACACAAGAATATAGCTAGGTTTATAACAGAGATCAGGGTGTTTGAAAAGAATCGAGCAAGAGGCACCCTTTGTAAACCTCTTAGTAAGCACTGCAGCTGAGTGTCTGCTAATAGGATTAAGACCGAGCAATCTAAAATAGATGGGACAAGAAAGAACCCTCTCGAAAGCCCTGGACAACAGTCACCAGAGTTCTCATTATATTTTACAGTCAATTAGTATTTACCCACACCAGTTCTGTTTGTTCAGTTGACTTTTAGAGGCATAGTCCATATATAATTAATTAAACATTTTTCTGTCAGATTATACAGAAGACCATGCTGACCCACAATAACCATCAGACTGCTCTTAAATGAGCCCTGATGTTATTTAAACATGTCATGCCATAGAAATACTGAAAGCACATCAGAAATTGTTTAGTTAATCTTTGGCAATCATGTGTGTACTGTCCCTAGATAAATCTCTAATAAGTCCAGCATTGCTCCTATGGACATGTAACCTGATATGAGCCATGTCTTTGACTTCCTACGTGGATAACTATTGTAGACCCTGATTTCAGGTGTATGGAGACAAACCAGGTTTGAGCAATAGGATTTAAGCAGCAGCTGCGAAGTTTGCTCTGTCTATTACAGTGTGGTGAAAGGCTTTAACAAAAGGCACAATGTAAATATAACAGGAAAGGACAGGCTGGTTGCATGCTAGCTTCGGATTTGCCCGTGGCTAATTGAAGACTGCTGATTTAGTGTTTTGACAGTGAACAGACTGTGTGTAATGAAAGTTGAACGTAAAAAAAAGATCTCTCACGGTATGTTGACAGACAAACAGGTTTGTTGTTTTGCATTGTCAGGCCCATATTCTTTTGCTTATTGTATGTTCACTAGGTGTTTTATATGCAGGTTATATAGAATTATATAAATTATTAATATTATGTCAAGTATGTTTATCATAAAGTATAATGGATAATTAGATAAAAATGATTTTTTTTCATGATCTTTTTTCACACTTCAGTGAAACAGATAATACGCTGTCTAAATAAATAATTAGCAATTTCTTATTACTATATTATAATTTCACTGCATATAAGACGCTGTAAATTTAAATATACTAAAAACACAATTAATAACAATCAATATTTGTAGGACAACAAAACAATACAAGACAACCTGTACTGACCCTTTTGTTGGTGTAACCATGTTTTCTTAACTGATGCCATGTTGCTATTTGTAGAGATGTTGCTGCTGAACACTTTGAAAAGTGCCTTAGTGTGCATTGATTCAATAAGTTAAATTGTTCACTGATATCTTCATAGTAGGTAAGTAGGTTCAAAAATTCTTCAGAAACAATTCTTTATAACCACAGGGATTACCTTTAGAATTAAAAGTTTAGTTTTGACCATATTTGGAATGGTCATTAACATTAATGAGATCTGCTCTGACGCCTTCATGTCAGTGCCTGTGATTCACACACACACAAACACAGCGTGATGAACTCTGAAATACAAATAATCATACTTCAGTTATCAACAAATTAGTAGATCTTTTTAAACCTTTTTAACTGAAGAACCTTTTAAAGAGGTTCATTAGAAGTTTTACGTCTGTAGTATTGAGAATGATGAACAATGCGGTGAAGATCCAAGTGCAGCTATAAATAGTTTATTAAACAGTCCCAAAAACAGAACACAAGGAGCATGGTGAGACATACAGACTTCATGGAAGTATAGATAAAAACAACCGGCAACCAGAGGCTTATACAAGAGAGTATATAGTGAGGGAGACAATGGGATTAACAAGCAAACAATTATGAGGGGTGAGGACAATAAACAACCAAGGGTGAACTAAGGTGACGGGGAGTGGCACATGGAAACACAGGAGCTAGACAGAGATTCTCCTCCTGAGTTGTGTTGTGGATGAAAAATAGGCTAAATTAAAATTATACTCAACAAAAGGGGATGACAGAAATATTTTTAAAGTTGTATTTTGTGATTTTAATGTATATAACAACAGTAGCAGGAATTAATATCAACCATTACATAAATAGATAAGTTCTTGAAATGTATTGCTATATACAAAATAAAAATCACAGTAAGATCTGAATGAAATGATGCATAAACGTGCATAAAAACACTTATTATGAACAGTCTGAATATAAGCCATGGTCTGGTTTTCACCTCAATTTTACTCTCAAGGGATTTACATGAGAATAGGGAAACAGTGGTACGTTTCCATGTACTGAACTCATATTATTCAGCTATGGCTAGGCATGTCCAAATTTTCATTATATTGCAACTTTAAGAGACTCATAGATCTGATATTCACATGTTTAATCTCTCTCTCTCTCTCTCTCTCTCTCTCTCTCTCTCTCTCTCTCTCTCTCTCTCTCTCTCTCTCTCTCTCTCTCTCTGTAGTAACTGCATTACTCTACTATCAATACAATTTAGAGGCTAGATAGTTACCTAACTAGATGGACAAAACCTGGCAATTTTCTTGGAATGCAACATCTGAACAAACTCTTGATGGTTAGTAACATCGGATAAGCAGAGTAATTGACTTCAGTCCATTGAATTAAATACAAAATATAGTATGCTCTGTGATTTTTTTCTAGTAATTCAAGAGACAACATCAATTATTCCTTAAATAAGATTCACTAAATGTAAATGACGTGGTACAGTGGGTAGTGCTGTTGCTGTTGTGCTCTAGTTTCCCCCACAAGTCCAAAGACATGTGCTATAGGTGAATTTGGTAAGCTAAATTGTCCGTAGTGTATGTGTGTGAATGAGAATGTTTGGGTGTTTCCCAGTGATGGGTTGCTGCTGGAAGGGCATCCACTGCGTAAAACGTGCTGGATAAGTTGGTGATTTTTTCTGCTGTGGCGACCCCTGATTAGGGGCTAACCCGAAAAGAAAATGAATGAAATTGAAATGACGCCTCTTTAATACAGCATTTCTTTGAGTGCATGTGTGTAGTAGGCCTGTCTCGGGTCACTACTATCATATATCCTTGTATTTTTAATAGAGAAAGCGTAACCTGATTAGCAAATGGAGACATCAGCATTTCAGGCATATTCGTCTCAGTGGAATTTAGCAAAGAAGAATGCGGTATTATAGTGTATTTAATAGTTTTGCTTATAAATGTATTTACAATTCTAAGCTGTACATTTATATAAACAGCAACCACATCTACAAAGAATATATAGAGTTATTCTTAGATTTTAGCTAAATATTGTGAGACACTATGCTTTAACTTGCCATTCTTTATAATGGCATGCTGACAGGACTGTTTATTCTGCCACTCTTGTGCTTATTTCTTGGCAACAGAGTGGCCCTGAAGGCCCCTAGAGGCCATGTCTGGGGCTGATGCTGTCTGCCAAAATCCCTCCCTAAATCCCAGCGAACATGTCAAGAAAAACTGTGCTGTTTAGGGGTCAATCCCTAGAGTCTGTGCCTTAGCATTCACTGCCTTGCCTACAGATGGACTTGTGCATTTGATTTGAAACAGTGCACTTTATATGAACATGGCTCAGATTTTCCATCCTCACGATTGGGTAAACGTATGAAGATTAAAAAAAAGAAGAAGAGGAACAGTAAATATTGTGAATCATGGAAACTTCTCTAACTGAAAACTGTAACCCCTCCTTGAACATTTACCACTGAAATAGTTGTCAAATTAAATGAACTAGGCCTTGATGTACTGCATATCATATAGTTAAATATGTAGTTAGAGAACAGTTTACAGTTTAAACCATTTGGTTTAGTTCACCCAAAATGAAATGTTTTGTTTACTCACCCTCATGTTCTTCCAAACCCAAGACTTTTGTTCATTATTTTAATTAGGGCTGCACATTATATCAGATTTATTAAAATGTCACAAATGTGATTTGCAATAAATGAGTGATTTAATACGAAATAATCATTGTGTGCCTGCCATTAGCACACCCTCTGAAAGACTTTTCAGCACATCATGCAGTGTAGTTACATGTCAACACGCCTCTCTGAAACCAAGCGGAGTGGACATGCTGGTTTTACTGTCCATAAATCTGTAATGATTTTAGTATGGATGCTGAAATACTGTATGACCAGGCAATCAAAACATGTTAAGAAACCAATAAGACAGCAAAAATTCTAATTGACTCAGGTTCTGTGTTTTTGCTTTTTTCTGATTGTTCTTGATGTTTTCAGGCAGATGTACTGTAACATACCAGTGGTGGTGATATTTATTTTTGTTTATTTACAGTGTAAAAATGATTTGTTTTGCGCAACAGTAAAACATGGTTGTTCAGTTTCAAAAGTTGTAGTGATGATTTCTTTTCTCATAAGAAACATGTATTGATTATAACATTTGTAAAAATGTATATATTGTATAGCAATAGGATATTGATTATCATTTTATTTAGCATGCTATTGCATAGGTGACGCGGTGGTGCAGTGGATAGCACAGTCGCCTCACAGCAAGAAGGTCGCTGGTTTGAGCCTCGGCTGGGTCAGTTGGCATTTCTGTGTGGAGTTTGCATGTTCTCCCCGTGTTGGCGTGGGTTTCCTCCGGGTGCTCGGGTTTCCCCCACAAGTCTAAAGACATGCGCTATAGGTGAATTGGGTAAACTAAATTGTCCATAGTGTATGTGTGTGTATGGATGTTTCCCAATGATGGGTTGCAGCTGGAAGGGCATCCGCTGCATAAAACATATGCTGGATAAGTTGGCGGTTCATTCCTCTGTGGCGACCCCAGATTAATAAAGGGACTAAGCCGAAAAGACAATGAATGAATGAATGAATGCTATTGCATATCAGATTTTTCTTCAATATTGCATAGCCCTAATTTGAATGAAATCTAAGCTCCATTTTAGCCTGTCATGTGATCACATGATTTTTTTTTTTCAGATGAAAAATTTCAAGACCACACGTTTCATGAATGTTTCCCATGTTTTCTCTCTCTCTCTCTCTCTCTCTCTCTCTCTCTCTCTAAAGGAAACCCCTCAATCAGTGTGTATTTATGTTTTGATGCCTTCCTAAATGTGTTCAGACATCAGCTCAGACTCTGTTTTAATGAAGAAAAGAAATTACGAAAATTATTGAAAATATCTTAATTTGTATTATAAAAAAGACAACATTTATTCTCCGTTTGGAACAACATAAAGGTGCCTGAATGATCACAGAGATTGTATTTGATTTGAACCAATTCTTTGAGTTCCCGCACAATCTTTCTGTAATATTACAATAATGGATCAAAGTGTTGTCAGAGTGACTTGGACCATAGGGAGGTGAAAACAACTGATCCATATAACCGTACAGGTGCTTCTATCGCAGATGCCTGCTTGCCCTTTTGTAAATCGGCATTTTGATGGCAATTACCTGTGTTGAGTTGTTCCAAATCAATACGTACAGTGTGGGAACTTTAATTGACAAGGATAGCGCTGGCCCTTTTTCTGATGGAGAGACACCCCGTCTAGCTTTGATCAATACAACGCTCACCAGCTCGACCGAGTCCGCTTATGTGCTTGGGTAGCTTGTGCCTTCATCTCTGTAGGCAACCCCCAGTGGCAGAAGAGGCTGGGATGTTATATGTGAACAGGCTGTCAAAGCAATTTTGTCAGTCTGCTCATTCTCTGGTGTTTAGAGATGCTGACACTCTGTGTACTGGTTCCCATGATTTTATTAAGGTGATGGAAGCTTTTAGGCGTTGTAAACTCTCTCTCCCCTCCCTCTTTCCTTTATCTACAAATACATGTACAAGTGTTTTAATTGGTATTCCTCCTGCCAAATATGTCTCTCAGGCACCTTGGTTGTCTATCATTCCGGTCAACAGATCATATGTTGTTGTTTTTTTTTAATCTTATCTATTGACTGCATAACTGTTTGCTGATTTTTATAGGCACTGATTGTGCTGTTCTGGATTTTGACGTTTGATTTTTAGACATTTTACAAATGTCAAATCATTGATTGCAACAGACCGCAAAATGCAATTGCTCCTTTATAATTAGTTTAATTTCATACACTGTAAAAAATGCTGGGTTTCACACAATCGATTTGTGTTGGGACAACAAGAAGGAATAAAGTGAACTTATTAGCTTTTACAAATTTAGGTGGATTAAACATAAAACATTTAAGTTGTCCTCCCATAAAATCAAGAATTGTGTGTTTAAGCTCATTTAAAATAAGTGGTTTGAACAAATAGCAAACATCATTTTTGAGTGTAGTTTATTGTTTATTTTTAAAATGTTTAACTTATTTGTTTATAGGGCTCTTTATTATTGTCATAACTACTTTATATTTCACATTTACGGTTAGCTGATTAGCTCACAATGTCACTTTTTTCACTGATTATTCCTCACAATTTAGACTGTGTCTTGCAATACATCACAAAGTAATTATCACAACAGAATTTTTTATTAGTTCACAATTGCAACTATATCTCACAGTGTGACTTCTAATAATGTGTGTGTATGTATATTTCTTGTTTTCAACTTATTTTTGCCCATCTGAAGTTTTTGAGGGGTTTTTTTGCACAACAAAGTGGACGTGAAAAAATTGAGCAAATGTGATTTGGAGGTCAGGAACCACACCTGCCTCCTCATGCTGTTGTTGTGCAAACATCCATAGCTGGATTGTGTAGAAAGCAGGTTGGAAAAACTCATAGTTAATTTGAGCAGATCAGGTACTGGTTGTGATCGTTAATAATTGAACATACACCAGCGGGGAAACGAGCAGGGCCGGTCTCATCTACCGCTGCAACCCAGATCTTTGTCCTTGTAATGCTGCTCTGTCAGATCACCGTAGTCTTTTGCAGTGACCAGAATCAAAATGGTAGTCTTTTTGCTTTGAAATATTTAAAGTGTTAAAGAGGATAGTTGTAATGATTTTAGACATTGTTCTACATGAAAGAAAGAAAGAAAGAAAGAAAGAAAGAAAGAAAGAAAGAAAGAAAGAGATATTTATAGTTACCATCCTGGATGTGTAAATTGTATGCATGAATTTTGTGTAGCCATTGGTTGAGCTCAGATAACAGAGAGGTTGTCCCACACTCTCACCAGTAAACACATCAGAAAAAAAGTAGAGATGCTGTTGAAGAGGCAGAGGTTATTATGATTAAAGATTATTTGTTATTCTAAACTAAATTTATAATTATTAAGTCCATTTGGGGCTGGATGATATGGTCAAAAATTATCATGATCAAATGTTTAGTAACAGTTGAGATTGAGACATTTCGTTCAAGTGTAAATGTACATTTTTGCTTTTAAGTCAAAGTTAGCTATTCTTTTATTGTCAGAACATGACCATCATGAACATTTCACAATCACAGGTACAGTATTTATAATGATAAAACTGTTATTGTATACGCCTAAATGTTTTGGCTGGCTTTTTCAAAATAGGATAAAATAAGAATTCATAATGACTCTAATTCTTGTTGAATGTCCTAACATGGATTTGTTTCACGCATGTAAATTTAAGTCATTAATTTTTGACTGTGTATTGTTTTGCCTTTTCGGTTAGTCACAACACCATTATTATTTAATGCAATAACAATGCAGTTAGATTGAGCGATTTATTCACCGAAGATCATGTTTGACAAAAGGAAGATAATATATTTTCAAATCAAGTGGCCTGTACTCAAATGCCTGTTGTGTTAGTTTATGTGAAGCTCGCTCTTTTGTTCCTGTCACACTTCACTGCCCATCATAGAGTCAACATCAACCACATTCACACAACAGCAGAAAAACATCGCAGCTGTTCCCACATACACCACTACATGAAACGGCCTTTTATCTCTAGTGCAGGAATATATCAATGTGTCTGAGTTAGTGTGCAAACGTGTTGGTGTATTTGTGCGTCTAGTGTCAGAATGCGTCGGTGGAAGAGGCCTTGTGAACGCACGCGCGCGTGTGTGTGTGTGTGTGTGTGCTGGACCTCAGGGACATTGGAAGTACTTACCAGTTCACTGCAGACTGCTTGATCTGTTGAGAAGCCGTGCATTGGCTTGATGGTGCTGCAGAGTGACACATGACTACACAGACCCTGAACAGACATTAGCACAGGCTTCAGCAAACCTACATCTGAGCCTCAAATCATTCATTAAATCAGAACATCAAAAGGAACTTTACTTGAATGCCTCAACATTAATTTTTTATTATAACTGAGAATAAATCTTTTGTCATTTTTCTCACCACCGCCGTCTTTTCTCTCTCTCTCTCTCTCTCTCTCTCTCTCTCTCTCTCTCTCTCTCTGCATATCAGCTTGCCTGTATCTCTCTCTCTCTCCTTCTCTCTTCTAGTTTGATACATCTATTTGCTTGGCTTGCTATTTTATGAAATGGATCTTATGAATTTTTCAGAGAGGTTCATTGCTTTAGTCAGGCCTGGTTAAGTGAAGGGTTGTATCAACTCACAACCTTTTAGGCTGCATCTGCACTCGTTTCAAAATCAGGTTGAGGGATTTAAGCTGGTTGTTACTGATGGATGACAATGACTAATCTTTCAAATATACTTAAACATTCCCCTACAAACGTGACTTCTTTTTCTCTTTCCCAGTTTCTTGAACTGGGTTCAAGGGCATTGGTTTTAGAGGCACAAAAGCATGGACTGATACAGAGCTTTTAATTCTACTCTAACTGTGTAGCCTGGGCCGGTCTGTCACATTGTATTTGTTTCTGATGAGAAAGCTTCTTTTTGTTCACCCATTTACCAACATAAATCCTTTTAGGGCTTAGACTACTCGTTAAATGTGGATGAAACAGAACTATACTGATGTACTCAGGCTAAAGAAATCACTTCCTAGCAGGATGAATTAGATATAATGTCACGGAAATTTTACTTATTAATAAGTGTGGGGGATAGATTTCTGAGAAGTGTCTTAATTCCACTTTATTTTTTTTTTTTTTTTTCGGTGTAGTTTCTGTTAGTTCTTAATGTAGTCTGAATCACATCAGAAGTTTTGTTTTAATAAACAGCTTGTTTGGAAAACTAAAAAAAACCAAAATTAACCACGGATGGAAATGAACAGGGAGTTGGGACAAAAATTACAAAAAACTCTCAGCAAGAATCTTGCTCAAATTCAAGATAAAACGCAGCTGTATTGCAATCTCAATCTACAGCAGTAAGGATTAAATTAAAACATGAAAAAGAAAGAAAGAAAATTTCACAGCATTACTTCTAAATCTGTGCACATTGTATCATATTTATTTTGAAAAAAAAATTGCACAATGTGCAGGTCCGATGTCATTTTGCAGTGTAGACAATTTCAGTGAATATAATGGGAGATCCATAACTCAAACTAGTCTAACTTCACGGTCCAACTTGTTTTGCCTGTTGTCATGATGAGTTGCAGTATAAAATGTATGACACAGGAGTAGAGTACAAAACAGTCTTTCATACCAAATAGAAAAGAATACATAGAAGATCACAGACGAAAATATAGTATGACCAATTAAAATGTTTTAACCAATTAAACAATCCCAGGCAGAGAAATAGGAAAAACTCAGAGCTTCAATACATGTGGATTAATAAAGATAAAGGGATGAAGGCCTGTCAGAAGGATCAGAAGCCATTGTGACAAACCTGTGGCAGGAAAGTTTGAAACAAGGGATACTATGTTAAATCAAACACAGGAATCAGGAAATACTGGAGAACCAAAACTGATGTAACTTGACTGAAAGAACTAAAACTGAAAATACACTTGATATTATTTCTGTCATTTACAAGATATATCTTTGCACTGTGGAAAATCCATCATCACAGGAGGCATAGAATGGGTTCAGGAGGCAAAGAGGGACTGGCAAAGTGCAGAGAAACAAAGAAAAAAATGCGTTATCGGGAGAAACCAGGGTGAAGAAAATGAAGGGAAGAGCCAGGGATAAAGGAGGGAGATCAGGATAGACTAGGCAGGGTCCCAGGAAGGAGCCCACAGCATAGATGATGGAGGTGATAAACCATGGTGGAGACTTTGCAGGCAAAACCAGGAGTGACCCTGGATGTAGGGTGGACTGAGGCGAAGGCACAGTTACATGGGATCAAGGTGCAGACAGGGGTTGGTTGGCTGATGGGACTGAGAAACAAAATGGAGCCACATTCTCGAGAGATTCAGATGGATGAGGGGCAGCCATATTAGAAGACCTTGGAGGTTTCAGCTTATGGGCTACAGTATGTATACAGTAGCGCCACTGTGTTTCGACGTCCCGAGTTTGAGTTCTAGCTCTTTAACCTTTCCCAATCCCATCTCCCTCTCTTTTCAACTATAATGGATAAGCTGTCATGCTATAAATTGGTCAAATCAAAGATAGAAATAAGGAAACACTAGAACAGATCCAGAACAATTCAAAATGGTTTCTTTGTGAAACATGGCCACAAACCAATGGCTAATTTTCATGAACTCATACAATCAAATACCCAGGCAATTGCATGATTATATGAATAAGATTCATGTTCCAATTCATACACAGTTATCATTAACAAAGTAGTTATGAACTGCAATGAGATCTTTGAGCCAGAATATGGCGGATGTTCACAAACAAAAACATTTTAATATATATTCTATTCAACACTGTTAATTACAATAGAACAATTTCTGACAAAACTTTTTCTTGTTGTTATAATACTCCAGCCCTACAATGAGTTCCTGTTTTAAAATGCAAATAATTTATGTAGTATGATATTTACATTATGTTGTGTTGTGTAAATACAATGTTTTTTTATTGATAAGAGTATTTCACAGTAATCGTAGGTATTTGACATAAATCACATTTAATAAAATGTAATAAGCATTTATTAGAAATTGGATTTGATAAAATATTAATACATTATGAAAAAATGAAATAAAAAATGAAGTTAATTGAATAAAAATTCCATTATAAAGTAAAACAAATTCTTCTGAAAATCAACCCCAGGGGCAAATATTGCATCCTAATGGAAAAATTGATTTCTGACCCAGTAATGAATGATACATAAAGTCAGATTTTATTAGTACAGTGAAAGCTGCAACAAATATGAAACATCCCTTTGCGTCTCCTTTTGAGCGACAGCTAGCATCCAAATAGTGGTAGTGATATGTAATGCCAAATGAAGCGGATAAACATGTCTTTAAATGAGCAGCAAACTACTGCACCCACCTTTCAGGAACTGGTGGGGGCTATCTAGCCCAAATGCGTGCTGTGCAGGGGTTGTTGGGCCCCTCTGCGAGATAACTAATGGAAAAGCTTTCAGGGCTTTAACCTGAAGGAAAACGTCAGCTCACATTTGGTCGTTCACCCAGCTCTAATGTCTCCCAATTGTGTCAATCACCGCTAGTCTTACCCATTTTTACTAGAACCCCCCGTGCATCGTTTTTCACTGTTACACACACACTCGCGTACACCCCAACGGGCTCTTCAGAGTGAACGACTTCGAGCGTGTCGGGACTCTGGAGGCTTACCTTGTTAAACAGTCCTGAAAACAACAAGGACTTCTAAACAAAAGTGTGTGGCATTGGACAGTAAAAGCATGGTACTCAGACTCAACTGGGACATCCCAGTACAGACTGAAAAAATGCTTCCTATTTCCCCTGAGTCTATGCTGAGGTGTCATGTCAAGCTGAAATAGGATGAATAAGAGCAGACAGACAATGCACCCTGATGACCTCACACACACTGTAACCTAATGCGGAGTTTAGGGTAAATCAGTGGCTCGGTTTTATTCTTAGTAAATTATGTAATATCAGAAAACTGTCCAGATCTCTTTGCATGACCTGGAGTGTTAACTTTTTGCTGCAATTTGACATATGTGCGGATGCACACTCCTAGGTGAGCTGGCACTTTTTATTTATAACTTTATTTTGCCATTTAGTTGCATTATAAAAATCACTAAAGATCAAGGAGGTTTCAGCGGCATATCTTCTTTAATGCTCTACTGAAGAAATGAGTCACCTTCCTCTTGGTAATGTAGGTAATTAACAGCAAAGCTTCATTATTTTTGTTTGGCAAGTGGATAATTATTTTGCTCAGATAAAAATTTTGGAGTATGCGTCTGACATTATATACATCAGTGCCTTCAAACAGTTAATCAATAACCTTATATTTTTGATGCTATAGCCTATTAGTCCATGATCCATGAACTGCAGGGTGTCTTTAATATCCTATAATATCATATATCCTGTTTATTTAGAGCAAACATTAAAAAAAAATTTTTGTTAACTTCTTTTTTAATGTGTTTTTTAGTTTATATAATTAATATACATGCAGAATTAAATATATGTTATTTATGCCATTGAAATGTATAGTCGGGTCACATATTCTTATTTCTATCTAGTATAATTCACAAAACCCTGTGCAAATTGTTCTTCCCACAGATAGTGTGTGAGGGTCGGTCGTCTATCCAAAACAAACTGCCTGCTCTCTCTCTCTCTCTCTCTCTCTCTCTCTCTCTCTCTCTCTCTCTCTCTCCCTCTCTCTTCTATCTACCTTTCTTTCTAAAATCATGAATAATTTGTATCTCCACCCTACTGCCTGATGACAGCTGTGCAGTTGTCTTGCAGTCTATTTTTCAGATCAAGTAAATAATGAATAAAGCGCCAAAACAAAAGAACACAGTATCTGAACCCTGTTTCTGTGAGACCTTCCACTGCTATCTCGTCACAGACGTCCAGTCTGCCCGCATTTCTTTTCATCACCTCTGTTCCACTTTCTTGGTGTATTGCTTTGCTAATTTTACAGGCTATCTATGCATACCGACATTGAGCACTTGCATGAAACTTCTGTCAATTTTTTTCAAACCACGTACACCAATACCAATCCACCCATCTCTCTCTTGTTTATTTAAAGCGTCTGTAGATTTACCAAACTGTATTTAAGCCTTCAGATGATGACATGACGACTGGCGTTCCGATGCAAAGATTGTATAAAAATCATTAAAAGGGTTTTAAGAGCCCAAGAGCATTTGTCTATTATTTTTACAAATACATTTATGCTTATTTGTTTATTTGTCCATTTGTTCTTTGTCTTTATTCGTAAATCCATTCAGATTTACACACAAGAAATGTTTGTGTTACATTTTCACTTGAAAGGTTATTGTGATTATATAGTTTGTTTTATATTGTTACATATAAACTCAAGAATTCAAAGAAAGAATTCAATTTTCCTGTTTCCTGTTAATCAGGGGTTGCCACAGCGGAATTTGTCAACTTATCCCGCATGTGTTTTACGCAGCGGATGCCCTTCCAGCTGCAACCCATCACTGGGAAACACCCATACACTCTCATTCACCCACATAGACTACGGACAATTTAGCTTACCCAATTCACCTATAGCACATGTATTTGGACTGTGGGGGAAACCAGAGCACCTGGAGGAAACCCATGCGAACACAGGGAGTGTTGAAACTTATTCTCCCTGAAATGAAAATTTACTGAGTATTTACTCATGTTTTCAAACCTTTATTATTAGATCTTTCTTCTGTTGAACACTAAAGAAGATATTTTGAAGAAAGCTGACCATCAATTTCCATATAGGAAAAACAAACACTATGGAAGTTAGTGGTTACTGATTTCCAACATTTGTTTTGTTCAACAGAAAAAAAGAAACTCAAAATGATTTGTGACAAGTGAAAATTTATGAAAGTAATTGGGGGGGGGGGGGGTGAACCATCCATTTAAATAAAAAACTGGGCCTTTTATCTAAAACGTGAGATATCCTTCATATTTTATGTGGAACTGCCATTAATTTTAGATAACCCTAGCCATAAGATTACCGTGTATTTGCTTTTCTCGTGCACCACACTGTATTTACATGTATAAATCTTTAGACATTTGTGTCTAATTACCAGAGACAGATTATTGCAGCTTTTGTTTTGTTTGTTTGTGTGTGTGTATGTGTGTGTGTGTGTGTGTGTGTGTGTTATCCAAAGAATGAAGTGCTCTGATTACTCGCCCACTGAAATTGATTGGGCTCTTTCCAGGACTTCTTCTATTCATATTTGATATGCCTGGAGGCTGTGGGGCATCGGTCTTAAAACCCTCACTGAAATCTGGTCTGGCCTAATGGTCCACTTGAAGCTTGCACTTTCCCTCTGAGTGAACTGCAGAGGATTGAAACATCTGTGGTGGATACTGACCTGCGTAAAGGCATCACGGTCCCTGCAGCACTCTGGAGCACATCCACACATCACTCTAAAGTTCCCTAACGGGGTAATAACTAATTCCGCATTTTAAATGATGTCAAATGTGACTAAAATGTTGCTGTTAATTCACAACGGTGAGTGTTAACAAACAGCTGGGCATAAAGTTTAAAAGAAGAAGCTGATTCCATACCAAATACTGTCCTAATTCCTTAGGCGACTTCGATTTTCCCCACAGCAGCAAGACATGTAAATCCCTCGGCTATGTGCTTATCTCTCTTTTCTCAAGAATAAATATGCATTTTCATGTTCCTCTCAGTCAAATCTTCAGGGGTTTAAAATATTCAGGATTTTCAAGGGCATAAAAGCTGTAAGATTTTAGCCATAAAAAGTCAGTGATTTCAATCACAATGTAGCAAATGGTGCTCAGTAGACTATTTTTTGATTCCCTCACAAAAAAAAACTTTATTTTGCGTATAAACAAAGAAGCAAAATAATAGGATTTCGAAAAACGTTGAGTGCACTTTTGAAAAAGAGTAAATCGCTTTTTTTCAGCATGGCTTCCGTAGAGATGTGTTATTGGAAACAGATCCAGATCCGTAGATATCAGATCCATAGATGTTTTGACGTTATCCATCAAGGTGCAATGAATGCACTGGCCGCGGGCCGTCTGACCGTCTTTCTGCTGAACAAACTCCCTTTATTTACACTCAGTTTAGTTAACAGGGGAGGTCCAAGGGTGTTTAGAGTGTAAATAGAAGGGGATAATTATTTTCATGCTCAGATAAGATAACTAAAAGAGAACTAGCCGTTTGATTTGACGACACCTGCACTATAATTTGTTAACAAGAATAACTGAATCTCGATTGACAGATTGAGGAGTTTGGTCACACTTTGTTGATGATTAACAGTCAAAATGACAGTGCAAGTATAATAAATTATTTCTTTAGATCATTCTAGAACTTTTTTTTTGATAAATTATTTGTTTTTGAGCTATCAAATAAATAATTGGATAGACAGTTGACATGGATTTATGTGAAAATGATACTAACGAGCTTCAAATGGAAAAAATAAAGATTTTCTTTTATGAGTAAAATAAATATAATAATAATAATTATTATTATTATTACTATTATTATTAATATTATGATGCTATTAATATTATTTTCTATTTTTCGGTCGCAATATTTAGTGCAGTTTTAATTTAGTAATATACGGATCGTCTTTATCTTTTCATAGGCGCAGTTGTTTTCATTTCATTTAGACTATAATATAGAATAATTACCACTTATGGGTGTTTTCAGTCTATCTTGATAATAACCACAGATTTCACGCGAGGCACGTGAAATTTTCCACACCTCTGTTGTAAAAAAATGACTAAACAATTTTTTAAATATATACAGAACATTCTGAATAATTACATGCTTAAATTACAATCATGACGGAAATGTAGGCTAAGTATTCGATGCGCACATATACTTTATAAGTCTTTATGAAATAAGCTCAGATAAAGAAAACAATGCACACTAGAAGTATATATACATATTCTTTATTTCAATAAATAATGTAAATTCTATCAAAAACAAATTTATCCATTTATTTTCTTGAAAATGGTATACACAATGGAAATGGTTCGTCAAGCTAAATCACTAAAGTTGGGCTATAGTACACAAACAGTCCTTTTATTGATGAAATCTCGCAATCTATTGTAGTGCTTGTTTTGCCAGCATACATTTTGCAGCGTTAAAAACAAAGTGACATTCTTTTGAGATGCGGTGATTTTTTCTCTCCTTCAGCTGATATTTTGGGTGATACTGTGTCCTTTCTCGCGGCGGTTATATTTCGTCCCTGATTATTTTGGTGATAATATTTTGGGTTCAGACACGATGTCTTTCAGCGGGCTATTGATGTGGATCAGGATACCCTGTATAACATGAAAGCTGCCAGACCTGCTGGCCTGTTGCTGACTAGTAGGCAAATCTCAAAAGCATAAACAGCTCTACAACTAATGTAAACTCTATTAGTCGCCTACTCTAAAACACTGATTTTATGTTTTATGAATGAGCATTTGTTTTAAAGTCTTGTCCAATAGTGTTTGGTAAATCTGGAACCCAGGGACGCATGTTTCCTCACTTCAGTCCGTGCTGTGTTTCCTTATGTCTTCTTAAATCGACCTTGCGCTGGAATCCTTTTCCACAAAGGTCACATCCAAACGGTTTGAATCCGGTGTGTTTCCGACTGTGCGTTATTAGATTGGAGCTCTGACTGAATGCTTTCCCACACACCTGACATTTGTGTGGCTTCTCCCCTGGAGAGAAAATTCATACGTTAACTTTTTAATCCAGAGTTCCTATAGGCTACAGAAAAAAAGTTGGGAAGCCCGTTCTGCCCGAGATTAAAAAGTTAATTGTGATTTCAATTGTGATTGTGATCTCACTTTTTTATCACAATTAAGAGAGGCAAAAAATGTTAGGACTGAATTCTGACTCCTCTAAATTATGAGTGTACAATTCGCAAAGTGATTTTTTCTCTCTCAAATGCGACATTTTTCTAAAAAAAAAAACCCGAGATAAAATAAATGTTACAAAATAACCCTTTGTCAACGAAAATAAACGTTGCTTCTACTAAGAACTTTTAAATAAACAGATCTTAAAAGAACATTTTCCCACTTAGAGTCAGTCATTTATTCATTTGAACCATTTTTTTACTGTAAGGAACCATTTATTGAATGAAAAATGTCCATAAATGTTAAAGATTCTTCCATGATGTGAATGAATGTGAATCCGAAATTGTGAGTTTATTTACTTAATTTGTTTATTTACTGTTGTTTCTTGTGTCACGGAGTTAAGCTAAACTAAAGTTTAGAAGTTTCCAAGTTACAAAGTCGCAATTCAGATTTTAAAAAAAATATTCAAATTGTGAGAACATATACGAGAAAGCCTTAATTTTGTCACAACCCTTTTTATTCCGTTGCAGAAACAAGCTTCTATACAATGTTTCAGGTGTATATTGTTTAGTGTATTTCGTTTACCTGTGTGGATAAATGTGTGTTTCTTCATATCTGATTTCTGGTGAAACCTCTTTCCGCAGTATTGGCACGGGTAGGGCCGTGTGTCGGAGTGTATAAGGAGATGAGTGGACAGGGTGGATGACCTTTTAAAACTTTTCCCACAGATTTTACAATCAAAGCTTCTCTCCTGTGGGGTGAAAAGCGTGTTTTTACGCATTCATTTGTGCACATCACAATCTGTGATGATAATATTTTTTATCACTCGCCTAAATAAAAAAGATCGAGCACTCTACCTGTGAGTGAACAGCTCTGTGTTGCTCCAGGCTGACCGCGTGTCCGAAAGTTTTCCCACAGATGTCGCAAGCAAACGGTCTTGTTCCACTGTGCGACCTCCGGACGTGAACTTCCAAGCCATGAGGTGTAGAAAACACCTGTGGAGTAGAGAGAGAGGGCAGTCTTTAATAAACAATTTCTCATCGTGATTTCTAAAAAGCTGACCGTATACTTTTTGTAGGCTACTAGTTACATCACCTTGCTGCATTTTATACATTTGTATGCGCCATTTAACAGGAGACGACTGCAGATCACATCAGAGCTGGACTTCATCTCAGTTCCTTTTCCCAACATGCTGCTGTCTTCAAATAGTGCAGAAGCAGTGGCGCGCTCGAACAGAGAGGCAGTGGAGCCATAGCCGTTGTAAATGCTTGCGCCAGATGCTCTTTCTGTGAAAATAGAGGGCTCGGCTACGCGCTCATTGTAATAGGTTGGAGTAGGCCGCTCGAGATCCAGAGAGTGGTGATGGTTGAGGGTATGCTGGACCAGCTGCCTGATTTCACACCCCGAGTACCTGCTCCACGCGTAAGGTCTGAAGGGGACAGCGAAGGGCTGTGTTTCCTCCACGGAGGGTGAAAAGGACTTTTCTGACTCTGGAAAAGAAGAAAATATTCGACAATTTAATGTTTATTATTCGGTTTTGAGTGGGGTCAGTTTACGTTTATTAATGTTGCGCAGCCGTTTTGTGCCGACATCTTTTATTTCATTATAAATATCTATATGAATTCTATATTTGCTATAGGCCATATTGAATATTTGTTTTGTTAAATTATGTCTGATAATGATGCGTGCCCAGGATGAATTGGGGGGTGGGGGGCGCAAGGTTTGATCCCCCGCGAAAAAAGGCGTCATGGAAAGTAGTCTATGTATAAGAATAGTGCCTATGGCAATTAACCAAACATTTATAGCATGATTTAAAATGCCGACCATAAATCTGTAACCTCTGAATTAGGTTATAATACCCTATTACTCACTCACTATCCGTCGGCTAAGATACCACTAGGGGTCGGCACAGCGGAATGAACCGCCAATTAATCTGTGTTATGTTTTACGCAGCGTTTTTACGCTATTAAAAGTAAAATGGTTTGTGGTTAAAATCGTTTACAAAAAGATTGACAGGTATATGGAAATCTGTAGATGAAAGGTATATATATTTAAAGACGTTATATACCCGTACCCGGTGATGCTGATGGTGATGGTGGTCGCCAAAAGTCCTCGAAATCTGACGAGCGGTCGCACACACTTTCCCCACAGCTGAGAGGAGACTTGGAGGAAAGATCAGCTTGATCCAGCAGGTGAGAGTCTGGTGAACCAGCACCAGTCGTGTCGCCTGTCAGAGCATCCGCACAGCATTCCGACTCGTCTGAAGTTTTACTTTCTGTTATGAGATATTTATTTTGTTCGTCAAAACCACAGCTGTATTTAATGTGTAATCTCTCAACACCTGTAAACGCAGAGCCAACGAAAATCTACAATTTTGGTTTACCCTCACTTTCTTAGACAAGTAAATGCGTTCATAGTTTAGTTCAGCTTCAAAAAAAGCCTAGTGTCGTTAAGAAGAAAACATAATATTTAGCCTATAAAGGTCATTTTAGATAACCGTCTATTTTTTTGTAAAATATACACTTTTTTAATCGGTTTGGTAATAGCAGTAGATTACACTTTGCTTTGTCAGTTATCTACACCAGTGTTCAGAGAATCAATATAATTTTGACATACCTGCACATATATGAGCCAAAATATTATCAAGTCTGTTGTAGTCATCCTCCAAAGATCGCGGCTGGTGGTAGCTGTGCGCTTTTTTGCTCTTCACCAAGAAAGACCTAGGCATTGTGTCTCCTCTGGTTGCTTCCTCATATGTCCTCAGTCATTAGTAAGAATCGGGCAGTCTGTCAGATCCACGGACGCGGCGGCTTTTTTATCTCTGAAAAGATTTGAAGACCATTGGTTGAAGGGCAGCGCGTCTGTATAGGATATAACAGAGTGGGAGCATGCGTAAAGCAGTTCTCTCGTCTGCCAGGTGTTATGAAGACAGGTGCTTTAAAGGAACAACTAGCAAGCCTTGGGCCTGTGATTGGTCCGCCCCTCTGCGAGAGGACAGACAGGTCCGGGGGGAACTATGGCTATCAGGATAAGTGATACACTGTTTTATCAACGTGTTACTCAATCCTTAGCTGCAGGGGGAGAGGAAACGCGGAGACGGCAACCCATATGCATACTCCGTCTAATGATTTTCGGCAGGGTTATATTAAGAACTGAAAACGTTTTGTGTGTACTTTTATTTGTTTGATAGGAGCATAATTGTAAGGTTTAGCTCAATTTGGGAACTGTTTATTTAACAAAATATTACATCTTTACACAAAATTGACTGGTCATTTTGTGTTATTGGTTTCGGCTATATCTATGTATTTATAGAATGCTTGCACAACCTATTTTATAAGCGTTTTGTTATATATATATATATATATATATATATATATATAAACAAATTGCTAATAAAATAGGTGTATATAATATAAATAGTATATATAAAATTGTAATAAAATAGTAATAATAATAAAATAGTATATATATAATGCTCAGCATATATGAGTACGCCCCCCACAAATCTCTTACTTAAATGAATATTCTCTATAGGATGCTTTACAATATTATATTTGTGCATATACATTAGTTTAGTCAGTACTGAATCCAAATCTGGAGCTAATCTAACAAAATAACTTACAATAATGGTTCAAAAATTAGTAGCCCAAATTTATATGTTAGGGGAAAATATTAAATAAAATGTAAAAAAACAGCAAAAATCTAAAGAAACATAAAATATAGACAATTTTGTTGAAATGTTGTAGTTTGTCATTTATTTATTTTTTTGCAATATTTCAAATTAATTTAAATGTATTATCCTTACATTTCTAAAGATGTTCTGTGACTAAACTATTATTTTAATAAATATATCTGTTTAATAAATCAGTTTTGTTCAAATGCAGCAATAAAAAAAAATCATTTTCAAAATTAGGTGCTTTCATATATGCTGAGCACTATATATATATATATATATATATATAGAGAGAGAGAGAGAGAGAGAGAGAGAGAGAGAGAGAGAGAGAGAGATTTGTTTCAGGTAATGCGTCGGTTCTAGCGTCATCACGCCCTCATATAGGCTACTGTTCCATCTACAATAATTAATGTCAACTGTTACGGCAACTTAATTTTAAAGAAGTACTCGTCAAAAACGTTTAAAATTTCTTGCTACAGTTTATGTTAAAATTATTTTATCATTTAAAATGTAAATGTGATTACAGAATAATCAAAACAACAAAACAAATCACAAATAAATAATATGACAATTCAATAGTGACAGATACTGAGACATTTTTGGTTAGAAGTTCAGAAAATAGAAAAGGGATTGTTGTTAGAATATTATAATATAATAATCAGATATAATAATTGAGAATTTACATTTTCAGAATAGAACTATTTCTTTGAAATGACACCCGTCTACATTTCCCTTGTTTAGAATGCAGGTTAACATCTTTACTTGTACATGTCTTTATTGACTTGCTTCATTAGTTTGTTCATCAATAAAAATTGATCAAAGCGATGAAGTAAAACGTATTTTTGTAGCCTTGAAATAAAGCTGCCCACACGACAGCGGGTCACGGTGTTCTCGAGTTTCGTGGCTGCTTACAGAACAGAGCCGCCTTGTTTAAAGCGGACGCTGGTGATCTGTCGTGGATACAACAGGGACACGCATTCAGCTCGTGCGCCAGACAATCAGTGGAAGCCCGTAGAGCCACGCAGTCCATCAGTCTAGTCTCACCTGCTTTTGACTCGTGACAGCCACTCAGCCAGTCTCCTAAATTAATCGCTTCACTTCACTCACCTCGAGCGCACTACAATCTATCATTGTGAAAGAAAGGGGGGGAAAGGCTATATATTGGGGTGTTTTCAATTCTTTTATTTGGCGGTGGACATGTTTAAATTTCTTTGTAGTTTGTATGGCTTTATGAAATCATGACACAGAATGTCTGATAAACAGATACATACAATCGCAAAGTGCAGAATCCATCAGTAGGCTACTGGCCAGGAAATCAAAGCGCAATGTGCCCCCCTTCGATTAGACACCACATCGGAGCATCCGGCAGATACAGTAGGATAAAGATAAGGTCACTTGGAAAAAAATCTTTACCGATGTTACAACATTTTCTAATTGAATATTAGACATGCAGTTATGGCATATTACTAATCTGCAACAAAAGAGACATAAGTGTATAATGCATTGCGGATTATTAACTTAATAGTGGAAAACGAAATGAGTAATTTCAATAACAAAACCAAAATGTCGTTTCCCTAGAAGAATCCTGCCAGTGTCGTTGTAGACACAAGGTAACTCTCAGAACAATATAAGCAAATGTAAATAAAAACAACAACACAAATTCCGACGTCTTTGCTTCGTTTTTTTATAGCCTAGATAAGTTAGTTGTTTTTTTTTACGGTAGAGATGAGCTTTATAGTTTATTCCACTACATGGGATTAGAATAATTAATGGCTTGGAAATAATTATTTCGCAATGCTCTTCTCTAATTTTTCTTCTCTAACTTCTCTAAACCAAGTGTTGCAAACAAACACTGCACTGGCACAATGCAATGATTGATGTATAATGAGATTGCATGTGTATGTACAGTACGAAACTTCATGCACAACTGGAGACAAGCGAACTGTGATTGTGCTTAGCGAAACTCAAGATTTACGAATTACGTTTTACATCAAATTATAATAAATTTAAGGAGGGCTCATAAGCCGACGGGAATTACAGTAGCTACTTACCAGAAAACAATACGAAATAAGACGATTTCAGTGCAGTCGTGGTGTTTCGGTTGAATGCAAAGAGCGCACAGCCCATCACATCTCATCTCATCTCATCTCGAGCTTAGTTTGTGCGCGAGCAAAGGCAAAAAAAAGAAAAAAAGAAAGAAACTTCCTGAAATACGCTATTTGCTACACTTGTCAATAGTAATCCGCTTTTAGGAGGGCTGTTTCTTCACAAGCTGTTTATTTCAGTTTTGTTAGACTGCGTTAGTCAAAATGTAAAAATAAATTATGTTGATGATAAAAAATAAAATAACTAGCTCAAAGATTATTGGGAAAAAAAGACATTGCATAATTAATTACAATCACGATCAAGTGAAATATAATTTTTTTAAATGTATAAAAAAAGTAAATAGATGATTACATTTTCGATCAATCAGTTTTATTCTGCTGTTGCGTGGAACAAACGTACAAAACATGACAGTCGTAGGCCACTATCAAATGATATTTTATTGTGTTCTGAATTAACATGTCCGTCGTCTTAAAGACACTTTTATTGTATTGCCAACTGTCTGTAAAGCCTCTAATGTCCACAGGAACATTCCACAGGAATTCACTGTAAAACACTCGATCTTTCGTAAGTTAAATAAATAACGCTTTAATCACTTAGTGTTTTGTCCTTTGCCATTCCTTTCGCAAAAGTCTTTGTTTCGTAGGTGGACAGGCCATTTTAAACGATGGGCAAACAGTGTACCAAATTTGCATCCATCATGGTAGGTTTAAGGCTTACACTCAGGTGCCGAGCTTGGCATCATAATAGCAGTCTGAAATGAAATCACTTCATTTTTTTGAAGAACCACTGGGTCGCAAAAACTTACCGAAGGAGAACAACAATGTAGGGTGAAGCTAAATGAAACATATCGCCATAAACGGCGAAAAAAATCATATTTTTCATTATTGTGTTCCGTTCATGTCATCTGTGCAAAATGCAAACTGATTCAGAAGCGAGCTGATATGAAAAAAGGTGTAAAAAGAAAAATGGGACTTGACTTAAGCAAGGCCAGAGAAATGAGAACACTGTTCTGATAAACACCTCTCTCTCTCTGTCTCCACTTCCACATCAGTTTGCAGGTATTCTGGATATATAACATGCACAGCATACCACATATTGTAGAAAATATTGGAAATCAGCAAGAATTTTGTAGTCTTTCCAGGCACAAAAACAAATCTCCATCCTGTGAAATGGAGAAGTTGACTACAGCAAAGCTACAGTACATAAAAGGAAAGTTGTTTCCTCCAAAACCTCCCAAATTCAGTAATACATCCCTTTCAACTTAACTATAGAATGCATTACAATATAGACATGATATCCATTGAATACACGTGTTCAAGTAATAATGGAGATGGGCAAAAAACAAAACATGTACATATTTACATAGACGCTAGTTCGTTCATTGACTCACAATTCATAACGTGTTCAAGACCCAATAACAATTCATGCCAGAAAAAAAGGCTTGCTAACTTAAGATATGACACCGTGGTATTAATGAAACAGTTTAATGTTCATTTAAAGATGATAGTGTTCCTTTCTGTAATATGTTTCCCTCAAAGTTACGCGCTCCCTGGTTTCTCAATGTATGTAAAAAAAAAAAAAATGATGACAATGATGATTTAAAAAATAAAATCTATAACAATGCAAAATCTTAATGCTTAAAACACTATAGGCTATACAAAGTCACTTCTCTTCATGTGAAAAAATCTTGGGGTATTAAAAACACCCCCTTTTAAAGTTCTCTTGCCACAAAAATGATGATTTCTCTCAAAGTGCCTTAACAGTCAGACACATTTGCCCTCTTTATTGCGGCTCAAATTAAAAACTACAGCCAGGACAAACATCTGACGCATTTTGGCAAAAACAAAACAAATGCAGATGTAAACCATGACCTTAACAGATATGATTCCATTAGTCTGTTCATAAAGATGAACGATGGCTTTTTAAGTTGAAGTCCCATGTTCACGTTTAAAGGACGAGCTCATGGACAAGCTCTCCTTCCTCTCAGACCTTCACAGTTTCTCCTATCACACTGTTGTTGTCTTATGGCTGACATTTGAGGGCACAGTGAGTCGTAGGGCATCTCCTTCCTCGTCACCCTCGCTTTCGGAGTCCTCCAGGTTTGGATGTAGTGTGATCCGGCCTCTAATCTGATGAGCGGTCAGGTGGGGTGACAGCTTCACTCCATCTTCATCAGAGGACTGGTAGGATTCATTGTCTCCTCCGTAGTGATTGACTATATGAATCCCATCAAAACTGTGTTGGTTTGGTAAGCCCTGATGCCGTCTTAAACATCGGATCTATGAGCAGAGGAAAAAAAAAAGAACGTCAGCGCAACTGAAACTATAACACCTCAGACATTTTGCTTGACAACATGCAAATATAAAACCAGGAAACTAGGAAAGGTGAGAATTGCAAAACACGCATCAATGCACAATCTCTAAACAGAACCGTAAAGGTAATCAAGCACACAGAGCGGGATGATGGGGCCAGAATGTATTACATTTTTATCAAATAACACAACACAACAAAATCTCACAGCAATTGGTGAACGTTTAACAGTCTGGCAAGTTAGTGGCTTATTCGAAGGATCTCATTTGTATGTTTGCATGTGATCTTGTTAAAGGGACAGTTCACCCCAAAATGAAAAATGTGTCAAACACGCAAATTAAACCACTTGATTAATATGGATTTACTTTCGATCTCTTCATTAATATTGTCAAGCATCTGTTTCAATTTTCATTTGTGGTTGAACTAACCCTTTAACTTCTGTTTGTATTTAGGGGTTGGACGTTCATGCATTCATGTTTTTTCTTCTTCTTTTTTTAAAAACGTGTATCAATTCTGAGTTAACTATCCCTTTAAAAACAAGTAAAGAGACGGAAGGAAATCTGAACTTGAGAGCTAAACCATCCGCCATATATTCAGTGCTTATGAAATTAAGGCCATGCTCAAAAAAGGGTTAATAAAATGGCCAGTTGCCGAACAATGCCAAGAAAATCAAGGTGTGAAATGTGGTTTTGATCCATGTATTTGGCTCTGCGGTGTACCACGCACACAATTGGTGGATGCATACACTCTTACCTGAAACATTCTGCCTCAGAAAGACAGACATGTGGGAAGAAACGCATTTATGGGCATTTTAGTGTAACCACAATCAGTAACAATCAGATTCTTTCTCTTTTTTTTTGTCCTTTTCACAACTTACAGTCATTCCAACTAACATTAATTACAAAACAACCAAGAGATTTTAAAATGAGAGCAATCTAAATAGGAGAGCATTGATGTGTGGGTTGTAGAGGCTAGAGGGAGAAAAAAAAAGTGAACAAGCCGGAAGGCAGCATGAAAATGGCATACAAGGCCACAAGTATGACAAGTCATGTCTTTGTGATGTTGAAAGATTAGCTCGACTATGGTTTTGCTTGGTGCAAATGCGGCTGATTGGAAACCTCTCGCTGTTTAGCAACTACGTGATTTAAATAGCAACCAGATATGAGACATCCGTCCTTTTGTTTTAAGGTTATGACTAAGACGACTTTAGTGTGGCTGATCTTTTAAGCACGTTTTTAACTAAATTCCACAAATCTCTAGTAAACATACGCATATGAATGAGGCCATTTGATCAAGGTTTTATTAAACTTGCCATTTCAATTGATTGCACACCAAAGTTCGATAAAAAACGTTTGCTAAATAAAAACGTTAAGAAAACAATCAAAGATAACTTTAACATTATTACATTTTCTTGTAAAACACATCCACAAGCAACCAAATCAGTCTTATTCATAAGGGTTTGTGGCTACAGACAGGATTCGTGCTGATGCCTGATTGTGTATGAAGAGGAACCTGCCGTGTTTTAAGAGGTAAAGCTGCCTTGCTGCGCTCCATAGATAGGGACTGAGATGCCAGAGAATGAACGATTTAGTAGAAAGTTGTTTGACCGCAAACCACCCGCCTTTTGTTGACAGTATTAAGGAGGAGGAGAAAAATCAGACTACATCCTGCCCCAAGTATAAATCAATTAAAAGCTTTCCGTTTTCTGTTCTGTCAAGCAGTTCCCCTTTAAATGTAGCTCTCTTACTGTGTAAAATAATGTTCAGGTAAAAAAAAAAAAACGTGTATATTTGGCTATATACGATTTCTTAAACATCACACTGGGAGTGTATGAAACTTGTTGTTCACCAAATACATCAGAGGATGAAATGTCAAAACCGATTTTGAGGTCATGCCCACTGCACATATGGTTTCAACATTTTCAAGCAAAACTGCTAGTAAAGTTAAATTCCTAATAAACATTACATCATCAATATTGCAAGTACCACCCACATAACCTACAGACAAACATCACTGGACAGAAAAAGTAGCTATTAGACTGGATTCTTAAAAGAAACCCATTTCATACTGAAATATGTAAATCTACATTCATTTTTGACTTGTGAGGTACATTTGGTGTAGATTACATCAAAAGGTTGTGCTCACTGAGCTACTGGTGCTGCCTGTTGCTATTTTTACTACAACACAGTTTGTATGATAAAATGCCATATTGTGCTGCTTTTGTTTGAAATTTCAGTCAAAAAACAACAAAAGAAACGATGCAAGTCTTCACTCAGAGACTAAATGCCCCTGAAATTTGAGTGAAATCCACATCATGCATCTGCATGTGATGCTGCCTCAATCATGACTGAAGAAGATTGCAGTAAACCTTTAGGTCTCTCTGCAAATGAGTTTAAACTGATCTCTGCTGTTGTTCAGCACATATTTTACTTGATACAAAGGGGTTTCAGAGGTACAATATTGTGGTTAAGCATAGACTTTGGTCCAATCCAAATTCTCCCCCTTGTCCCAATTCTCTTTAATTAGCCCTTCCCCTTGTCCCAATTCTCTTTAGCTTGAAGGTGTAGGGCTAAGGGGAAGGGCTAGATAGCCCTTGAAACTGAGATTTTCTAGGACCACACTAGAAACCATGAGGCATGAAAATTTCCAGAATACACCAGCTACAATAGCAACATGGCTGTGCACATGCGAGTCAGGAGATGCACAAAATATTTTTTGGTATTTTTTGGTATTAAGACTTTTTACAGCAAACAAACATATGTTTTAATACTTTCATAATGGTGTTTGTATTTTATGGTCATGCTTTAAGAAATCTTTTTTTTGCACAGTTTCTCTTCTTGCCCTTCAACAGAAATGTACAATCAAAAGCCACAAAATGTGACATTATATTAATATTTTGTTTTTGAGTTAGGCATGGTAAAAATAGCAACAGGATGTGTCAATAGTTCATCGAGAGAAACCTACGTTTCAGTAAAGCAACACAGTGGCTCAGTGGTTAGCACTGTCGCCTCACAGCAAGAAAGTTGCTGGTTTGAGTCCCGGCTGGGTCAGTTGGCATTTCTGTGTGGAGTTTGCATGTTCTCCCCATGTTCGCGTGTGCTCCGGTTTCCACCACAGTCCAAAGACATGCGCTTAAGGTGAATTGAATAAATTTAATTTGCCATAGTGTGAGTGTGTATGGATGTTTCCCAGTACTGGGTTGCAGCTGGAAGGGCATCTGCTGTGTAAAACATATGCTGGATAAGTTATTAAGGAAAATTAATGAATAAACGTTTCAGTGAGAAACATAATTTAAATTGCATTGAGCTATACAATTCTAATAGCCACAGTTCCTTTTAATGCTTAATAAAATATGTATGAATTTCTAAGCCCCACTATACCAATTAAAGCTAGTCTCCACACAGTGATGACACAAAACTATTATTTCAATATAATTTAAAAATTTGTAAAAGCACCGTAATCAATCTTGACTTTAAATATTAGTTAATACTTATTATTTAAAAACAAACACTATATTTAAAAACCTTTCAAGCCATCTACTCATAATTCCTCTAAAAACTATTCAACATGTCACAGGATTTGAAGTGTGAATACCATAGCAAAAATGACCTGATAACTCAACCCCAGAAGTAGGCAACAACCAAAACAACACATTGGCCACAAAAACTACACCACCTACAGAAATGTAATCACTCTCACTAAATAAGAACAGCACTAAAACTGAATTCATACAACACAGATAACAAGACCTCTGAATGCGTTAACCTAAACATGACTTCACTACCCAACTGCATACACAAAGTGCTACATTACCTGGCCATGATTGTGGGGCTGAGAACAATAACCATATAAAGTGGGGAGCAGTTTTTTTAATACCTAAAATAAAAAGGCTTACACAAAGAAGCATACACAAGGCCTTAATGTCACTGTTGTTGTCTTTTCCCAAAGCATCACTATCAAACAGAAAGCTTTTTTGCAATGTGCCACATTACACTCATTTACCATTTCACTTTATTTTATAGGGGCAGCTAGAACGCTATGGATTTCCTGAGCTGACAGATCACAATGACTTATTTTCAATCCAAAATGGCAAACTGAAAGCAATGATCAAAAACTTTGACTGGGACACCCATACAAAATCTGCAGGATCTTAAGTAATAGATTAAAAAACAAACAAACAATGCTTACACTGCTGCAGCACCTCTTTCAAACATGTGTTTTAGTTCCAGTGTCTTTAAAGCCTGCCTTGCCAAAAAAAAATAAACTTGGTGATTCTCTTAGAAATGTAAAAATGTATAAGCTTTTACTATTCATTCATTCATTTTCCTTCGGCTTACTGCCTTATTTATTAGGGGTCGCCACAGCGGAATGAACCGCCAACTATTCTGGCATATGTTTTGCACAGCAGATGCCCTTCCAGCCGCAAACCAGTACTGGGAAGTACCCTATTACTACTAATACCATTTACTCTTAAAATAGAACACATTTAGCTACATCTATTAACATTTAAAAATATTTCAGATTCAAAAGAACAGATGTCACGTGTCTGCCTGTTTTTCTATGTAAAAGCATCTTGGGAAATAAAGTAAATTATAGTTGAATAAACAGTAAAACAGTGATGATTAGTGATTGATTGGTGAAATGATTAGAAATAACATTTTTGTGCAGGTAAAATGACCTAGAATCCAATGAGACTGGAAGCCAAATATATTTATTTTATAAAAGACAGCATCCAGGTTAAGCATATAGTTATTTTAACCTTTAAGTTCTGTTAGTACTATTAGCTAGCTCTTTTATAAAAAGTAAAACTTTGACAGAAGTGCTATGATTTAAGGCCTGTATTTGGGATATAAACACTGATGTTTAAGGTAGTAATCAAAACAGTAAACCACCTTTTAAAAGTAACTTCAACGAAGATGTACATCATTACACCAGTAGGTGGTGACAATTAAGCGTTAAACTTTGTCAATGAAAGTGTCAATGAATCTTTTTCAAGAGATTAATTCAAAAGTGCCGATTCATCCAGTAATAAAACAAGTCATTGAATCAATTGTTAAAAGATTTTTTATATTTTTCATAATAAATAAAAGGAAAAATAAATAAGCATAACAGGTACATTTTAAAAGATAAATCTTCATTTTCATGACTTTTCCTATTGAAAAAAGCAGAAAGATGTAGAGAAATGCTAACGCCAATAAACCTTTAACACATATCACTGTGTTATCACTCTGTTTACCTCATGTATGTGTCTGACTGATGAGGCCTGACTCAGAATACGAGGCCTAGTAGATTGAACAGATTTTTGGGTGGTTATAACACCACCTGTGAGCGGATAGGTGTAGCACTAAAGAGTGTGATGGTGTGTGTGTGTGTGTGTGTGTGTGTGTGTGTGTGTGTGTGTGTGTGTGCGCGTGTGTGCAGGGCAAACTGAAGTGCAGGAAGAAGCCGCGCGTGCAGGGCGTAGCTAACACTTAAAAAGCCATGTGAAATAAACTAACAAATAGCAAATCTGGTCCAAGAGCTCACATAGCTTGTGAAAAATAAGCTAACCACACAAAAAAATAGATCAAAAACAAATCAGGCAGGAAAAGTGGCATCACATGGGTGGGTAAAACATAACTGCTTCGTATATTTGTAACCAATACAGACTTGTAACAAATCCTTAACGGTGTGCGCTAAATATATCTGAAAACTGCTTAATCGAAGACAGAGCTTAACGAAACCTTAAAAAAATGTTTATTCAAACTAGATTTATATCTCATTTATATTACCTCATGCTTGAGATCTGCTATCTGATCCTTGAGGTCTCGGATGTACTGGCTGGAGTCGGTGTTGTTGAGCTGACCTTGGACTTTTCCTTCCTCTTTCTAAACAGAAAAAGAACAAAGATAAGGAATATGCAAACCACCCAGAACAAGCAGCTATAATATAAAGAATTATGTTTATTTTCGTAACCATCTGTTTTATTATTGTAAATATGTCGCACTGTAAAAAGTTCATTGCAATGAAAGTGGACAGAATTTAAATGAAAGATGCAAAAGCTCCTGTTAAAAAAAGTGATATTAAAATAGCCCATATAACTTCACTCTACACTCATAGGGTTAATCTCAATCAGATTCCTACTCCTGGGGTCATGGATGAGTAGGATGAAATAAGCTAGATTCACAGCACATTGGGACACTGAGTAAAAACAAATGTCCTTGTCAACCATTAATCATTAGAAATGCTTGCTAAATTGATTTGAAAGCTGTCTAGCTATGTTGGTTCATGTTAAATATAAATGTATAATAGATTCAGAGAGCACAGTGAGCATCGGTGCGCCCTGATGTATACAATAAATTGTGGGACTTTTCAGCGTGCAAAACGTTACAGTGAATTGGAGGAATTTTGCTATAGAGACAGCACTTAAAATGGCTGACTCCCTGATCAGGGCCCTGACTACTGAACAAGGGAGCTGATTGAGACGCACCGTGGGGTTCACAGCTCTGCACAGTTTAGCTTTAACCCTAATTAAACACATCTGATCAAACTAATTGAATCCTTCAGGCTTGTTTGAAACCTACATGCAGTATGTTGAAGCAGGGTTGGAACTAAACTCTGCAGAGCTGCAGCCCTTCAGGAACTGATTTTAATACTCCTGGTGTCAACTGATTCACTAAAAAGATCTGACTTTGAATATATTGAACATAACATTTCTCATTTTTGTGAAAAGGACAAATATCAATATTTTTCAGTGACTAATTATAATATAGCCAGTTCCTTACATGAACTATTATATTTTTTGTGCAAACTTAAAGCACACAAAAACTACCACTATTCTATCCCTTCCGGTACTAAATAATTTCCACTATCTTAAAAGAAGAGAGCAGGATGTGTGTGTAAGTTAAATATGAGCAGGGTGGCATATATACTTTCTGCCTTTTTTCTCTTTCGTTGTTTGGTAGCCCAACTGACAGGCAAAGCATAGCGCAAATTCTTCGTCGTTCCACCAAATCTCAATTAAGAACAGCTTAACACTTGATGCCTTAAATTAGAAAAACTTTAAAACTTTTTAAAGACCCTTGGCCAACCTTTGTAAAATAAACAACTAAAAATGACTCTCAGCAGGAATGGTATCTGGATGTTTGATAACCCTATCACTGCAAAGGTATTACCAACTTCATTTTACTTCTAATCAAACTATCATCATAGTAGGGCCTTAAATCTGAACAGACTTTAAGGCATTATAAGTTGTGTTTTGTTTTTTTCATTGCTGTTGAAAGCCTTGAGGGAGCTGCGGTATTGAACAGACATGTGCACACACTACATAACATGTTTACCCTCCTCATTTACACCTGTCAAAAAAGGAATCAATACACACACTACAAGAATGGTGCAAAAAAGCTGTTTCCCTCTGTATCAGAACAGTTAGGCTAAGCCACACAGGATAGAATGAGGAGTCAAAAAGGGGAAGATGTGCAAAGAGGGGTGTGACGGAGGTACTGAGGTAAGATCAACACATGCACACTTAGCAGGGAAGGGTGTTTTCAAATCCTGTGGTTGGCGTTCAGCTGTGCATGCAGCACTCTGATATGCAGAGAATGGGGATGGTGAGGGATCTCACGCTTTCTTCCAAGAATTTGTGTTTTTCTTGAGGTTTTCCCCCCTCCCCCTTACAGTGTTGTGATAAAGGAAAGGCAGTTAGCTGACTTCCTTATGTTCAGCTGCATGAAATCAGCAGGTGGCAGGCTGCAGCTCAGGACATCAAGTGTCTGAGTAATGGCTTCCTCACTTCAGCAGCCCCCAGCGCTTAGGAGACCCCCAAGCAGAAAACATGTTCTTGCCAATTAAATGTCTTCTTCAATGTATTCTAGTTGTGTAACCATCTCATGAACAGTGTAGCTGCTCGGACAAAATCGAAATGACAGAAAAAAGATTAAACGTTTGATTTGTCATTGATTCTTGGAATGCACCAATTTAAAAATTCTGATCAAAGTTACAAGATTATTATAACAATATAAATTATAATAATCACAATTATTGTGCTTTTACTTTTAATAATTTTCTAATGTGTCTAATTTTATCATGAAATTCAGACAATAACTATTTAATGTGGCATGACAGACTAGCAGTAGTATAAAGCACATGTGACTGGATAATCTCTTCTTTGCAAATACTTAAAAAAATAAACATGAAAATCAGAAAGGCATTTTGAAAGAAATAGTACAATTTACTGAATTGCATCATGTCTCGTGTAATCACTCGAAAACACTTTTTCGGACACAGGAAGATGCCAATTAAGCTAGCATTTAATTTCATTTAAGGTTGCGCTAACCTCAAGAAGCTATTTGCTAAATGTATACTTATTTTCTATTTAAACTATTAGTGATGTTTTCATTATTTAATGCATGTTTCAATAAAAAACTACTTGCAGCCACAAAGCAAGGCATTGATTTGACGAGATGGCAATAGGTCTTCTGTGATATCTGGATAATAATGTCAACATCATGTCAATGTCAACATCAGGATCTCCAGTTTCCATACATTGTATTGAGTGGTGGTGATGCAGCCTGAACCTGCTTTTTCAAGTTGAACCAAAAATGTTTGATTGGGCTCATGTCAGGTGAACCTGGCAGGTGTCAGGGATTGTGTTGTTGAGATATAGACTTAATGTGTCCCAAGAAATCATCACCCACAGCATAAAACCACTGCCGTGGGCTTGTGTTGCCAAGCAGCGTATCCAGGTGTTATACGCTCTCTGTTGTTAATCACTCTGTACTCGGCCATTGAAGTGATGCCCCAGGAATCTCGATTAATCAGACCAGGCCACTTTCTTCAAAGCAGCCTCTGTGATTTTGGGACCATTTCATGCATTGTTGGCAATGCTGTACAGTTTATGAACTGAGAGTAGCTTATGAACAAACCTAAATGTGTGCCATTTCTGAGATTTTTGATAATTAGTTTTTTTTTTTATCAAACTCTGATAAATGGGCAGATTTTCCCATTCTAACATGAACTTTGTGCTGACTGAAAGCTCTCACAGCACTCTACACTGCGACAGTGACCACAATGCACGTACAAATTGCTTGTGCTTATCCATCTTTAAAATAGTCAAATGGATTCACACATGCCCTAAGTGTACTTTGCACCATGCCCTTTAGACCATGTGCTTAGATCATTAAAATAAAGCCCCAAATAAATGCAAAATGCAAAAAAAATAAAACTAAGCATAAGTATGCAAAATTACATATACAATACCGGATGTCATGTATGACAGCACATTGACTGTTCAGTCCAAATATTTAATGCAACCTTTTTTCACAATCAACAGGTAAACAGCATAACCGTCTCAAAGAAAAAGCAGAACAGAACTGAGCCACGATGACTTGATCAAATGGTGATGCTGATGAACTTTAACTGTTGGCCCGATTCTGGGGAAGATTTAACTTCGTTAAATTGAGCAATTCTTATCTGATGGAACTAACCCTATTGTGACATTATGCTTTTAAAAAAAAATATCTGATGTACTGTAATGATGGACATACACACATACATACACATATATACACACAGCACATCAGTTCAGAGCCAAAAATGTAACTTTTTTTATTATTACTTTTTCTTAGCTGTAAACTAATTGTCACAATAACGGTTACTGTGTATTTGTTGAAACGTACTGCATTAACACCCAATCTGTGGAAGATTTGGCATAGGTAAAATGTAAAGGACACATTTGTTGTTCTATATCAGGTTGGCATGGCAACAAACACAGACACTTAAGTGTTTCGGTACTTGTGATTTGAAACACTCCCACTAAATGTCACCGTTCCTCTCTGCAGCTACATATTACTATACTACTGAGATTTCTCTTATTGCCTTTTCTTCGTTCTCGCTTATGCATGCATCTTCCAAACACATGCAGGGCTAAACGTCTTTGTCACAATCGATCATGCGAATCCAGAGCGGTAAAGCATAAAGCAGAATGTGAGCTTTGATTATAGCTCAGTGTGTTTCTGTGCCTTATAGGAAGTGGTTTCTCATCTGGTAAAGAAGATAGCTCAGCTGCGGTCCCCACGGGCCATGCAAGCAGCCATTTCAACCCTGAGCTCAGCAAGGTGTTAAAACAAAAAAAAAAACTCCACTCCTTCACACTTTTAAGTTAGACAAGTTAGACAATCATAAGGCTGAAAAGGAGCAGTGCAGATGCCCTACATTTTGGTTGTGCTGGCTTCATTCAGTGAAAATTACTATTAACAGACTTGGGCTCGACACGTTGTGTGGGTGTTTACAAAGGTGTCTACATTGCTTGTATGCTGGGGAGCTGGTTTAGAGTGTTGGTGTTGGTGTCAGACAGAGCTGTAGGTTCACTTTATAGTGGATCTTTCCAGTGAATGAAATAAAAACCACACTAACACCAGGTGAGTCAGAGAGTCAGTCTAAAGAGGAAAAATCTGGGGTGACATCATGGTGTTCTATTTTTCAGCAATGGAACATGACAAGTTTAGAGTGGGTGAAAGGCGAGTGAATAAATGATGCAGTAACAATGATGAATAAAGATGCAAATTCCAAAGACTTCATAATTCATTCAAAGTAGAGTGTAAATAATTAGCAATTTAATTATGCAACAATTTGCTTGAACAACAATTAGGGTAAATTTGCAAGAGTGCGGTTAATTTAGTCAAAACTGCATTCAAATACAATTGACAACATAAAAAAAAGCAATAAAAAAATAAATCACACAGAACTGAAAAAGAGCTAAATTACTCTCAGCAACTTGCGGTCTTCATCTGATGTGAAGATGTTGCTGAGCTGCTATATGCGTATTTAGGTTTGATGTATGTGGGTCAAAGAGCAGACATCCCATTTTGGTGTGTGGATACATATAGAAAACATTAAATATAAAGTAAAATGAGTACTTTAACTACAAAACTACAAAATTGTCATTCAGTGCAACGATGACCACTTTGATTGTACTATTTTTAAAGTTAGAAATTCTATTGACTAGACATGCTTATTAAAAAAGGAAATGCCACACTTATTCTGACATGCACTTAAAATACATGAAATATTATTTCATTAATGCTACTATAAACATATTTGTGGTATGATGCATATTTCAACGGATCACATAAATGTTTCGTTTTTTGATAAACAAGCCATTCTTACAATTACATTTTTGTAGGTATCTCCTCTAAATCAGCTTTTACTGAGACAAACAGGACACGTTCTAATTTAAAACAGATCAATTGTTTGCTTGCTATTACAGGTTAAATCTGTAAAATGTGCAATAAAGGGCATTTATGCTGTCAGCCTGAATTAAGATCAATTTTAATTTAGAAAAAAAGCCTTCACCTGGTGATATTCATAACCGATAGATAAACAATGGGCAGTTTCTTTCACTCATTCGCTGTACAGTGCCAGCAGCCTAAAAGGAATTTAAAGTATGGTGAGCCAGATCTGTTGCCCACAGCCCTCAGGGTAAAAACCATGTATGTAGCCAAAACCACAGAACCACAGCTAAGAGCTCCACTTGCCTGAGAGGAGCATGCTTGTCTAATCTGATATGTAGCAAACTGAAGCAATTTCAGCACTCACATACATCTAGCAAAATACAAAACTTTCATGCAAAATCTAGGAAAGGAAACAACAAAAGGAGAAATGACGCAGACTGTCCAACATCAAACATCGTCGACAAATAAAAGTAAGTGATGAAGAGAAAAGCTTGGAACAGAAATGAACAAACTCGCTTGAAGGTGAGATTTAGTTTCACATACAAAAAAAAAAAAAAAAGCCCAGCTTATATCGGATTCAGGAAGGAAAACCAAACACCCCATACTGATATAAAAGGGTGCTGATGACATACTGAGCTAATCTTTAAAATACTTTGCCTTCCTGCATGGGAAACACAAAACTTTCAAACAGCAGTTTTCTCTGAAAAGATCAAAAGACTCATTTCACTTCTCATTTTAATCTTACTAATATAATCTTTCCCCCCCAAATCAAAACACACCAGCATTTCAATCACGGTAGACATGGTCCTGTTTACTGTAACGCATAAGCTGCAGTACTTACAGTAAATCTAAAATGATTTACTTGAAAAGGTTTACACATCATACTACACATTCTGACAAGAATTCTGACATATATTACAAAGCAATGCCATCATTTCACAGATGTTATATGCAACTACAGGATATACAGATATAAACAAGTTAGATTTGAAAACATTTTAAGACCTTAAATTAAATACCATCTTATAATATATATAAGGCCAAAGATAAATTAGAAATGCACACTGTGTTAGTTAAAAAAAACATCTCCAAGCTATTTTGAATAAGTTTGCTGCACGGATTAAAAATGTGAACATGGATATTGTCTTTGTGATTTTTAACCCTTTCACATGTACGATCACACTAGTGTGATTAGAACGTTCAGAACTCACGTCATCAAATGCTAAAATTTTTATCTGATGGCTTATGCTGAGGCATAGAAAGAGATGCACGGTGCTTGTCATAAATCACAATTTGTTTTCTAACAAATAACATTTCATTTAGGGTTCAGATATTCAAATACGCATAACTACTAGCTAAACGTAACAATAAATTGTAAGATACACACTGATGTCTATGGAGATAGTAATAATTATTGTATAATTATAATATATATATATATATGTATATATATATATTAATATATATATATATATATATAATCACGCAAGACACATTTTTTGTTACTAGAACATTTACTTTATTTCTATTCCTATTAAAGATCCACTTACTTTCATGTATTTTGGAGGAAAACCAGTTTAAAAGGACTAAAAATGTCGGTGCCCATCAGTCATCATAGATCAAATTATATGATCATTATTAAGCTGTTTAAAAGACAAAATTTGTGTTCTTACAACACATATCGGAGAATCATAATATCAGATATTTCACAATATAATTAGGACGTGCCAATATTTGCAAAAAAGGGGAAAAAAACTAACAAAACACTATATTTAATAAATATTTGTGGCTGCGGTGTCACATGATAACCTTGACACTTTTTCATGAGAACTTTTTTATGAGCAATTTAAAGTTTAACTTAAAGCAATCAGAATTAGCATGAACTACATGTGAAAGGGTTAACAAGACAGATCTTAAACATCTGCCACAAACACTGTTTTTCTGTACTGCTTTCTTTACTGAGATTGTAACAAACATTTTGGGGCATTTGGATAGTCACTTACTGTCAGACTGAATAACAGACAAAGAATTCCTGAGTCAAACCCTAATTTATACATTTGAGTTTGAATATTTGACAGTAGAACCAAACTGTGAACAAATGTACTAAGTCTGATACGATGGCAAAAGAAACATAAACCTAATGGGTATTCAAGGAGCTAAGCAACACACAAGCAATATTATGAAAGGGAACTGAACAGCCGTGCTATAGAGAGACAGATTTGTTGTGCTGGTCGGTGGAAACACTGCACTAAACTGATGGAGTGTGAATTCTGTGCTATTTGTTATTTTTACCTGAATCTCAAGCTCAGAGATTTGCTGCTGAAGCTCAGCCATGGCAGCAATATTGTCAGCTTCTCTCAATCTCACTGCCATTACCTCTTCTTTGTTCTGTAAATAGAGAGAGAGAAATGAAACAGCTTTTATTGAATGAGTTATTTTTGTTTAGCTAAGAGCAGAAAGACATGCTCTCTTAAACTGAAGTGATTAAAAAGGAACTACTTAACTCTATTTAAAGCCAAGTCATGAATGAGGAAATGTAACCAAATCATACAAAGATTTCATAATTAAAGGCATATTTTGCTTTTTGTAACAGATTACTAATTGCATAAACGTTATGCTGCTAACTAGAGTAAATAAATACTTTTAGGATCATCCTGATGCAATACAATCTATTTGAACAACGTCTGTTTGCACCAGGCTGTGGAACTGACCCTGACAAGTTAATGTCATGCAATTGATCCTCACCTTGCACTCTATTTCAGCCTGTTTCCGCTTTGTCTCCTGCAGCTCTGAATGCAACATCTTGTTCTGGTTGCTCAAAACCTGCAATCGATCCTGTTGATTTCGTGCCTCGAGTTCTGCTCGTCGCAGTTGATTATTATGTATCTGATTCTGTTAATAGGTCAAATAAATGAGGTCAACACTTTTCCCAACACTGAAAAATGAACTAAAATTTGAAGTGTAAAAGCAGTGATCAAACACATACAGTTCATCATTTAAGAGCACAAATTGATAAACTTTGTCTCCCTCTACTGGCCAATCCAATATATTTTTCGATTCCACTCTGATGTCACATGACAGCAGAACATGTTTCAAAACATTTACTTTCATTTATTTCATTACAATGAATTTGGTTACACCCCAGTCAATTATTTTGCCAATAGCAAACCCTTTCATTATCTCTGTTCCACAGGTGGGATGTCTTTCAGTACACACAGGTACACATACATACAGTGCTCAACATAAATTAGTACACCCCCCACAAATCTCTCATTTAAATGAATATTTTCTATAGGATGCTTTACAATATTATATTTGTGCATATAAATTAGATTAGTCAGTACTGAAGCCAAATCTGGAGCTAATCTTACAAAATAACAGTCCAAAATTAGTACACCCAAATGTATAAGTTAGGGAAAAATATTAAATAAAAAAAATATAAAATCAGCTAAATTCAAGAAAAACAAAAATGTTTATAAAATGCATGAATTTAATAGATGTTTGGTGACTAAAATATTATTTTAATAAATATATTCATTTAATAAATCTGTTTCGTTCAAATGCACCAAAATATAATACCTTTTTCCAAAATGTGGTGTACTCTTTTATGTTGAGCACTGTACATACATATTTGCACACATTATTTTTGCGTAAACCTGAACTTATGTTGAGAAACTCATAAAGCACATGTCTCTCTTATGCTCTTTTAGATACTACCTTTCATGTATTATGCAATATAGCTGTTTGTGAATGTAAAAAGTCAGCAGTGTTTCAAAGTGCAGTCACTGTCTCCAAAAAAAACCAAAACTAAATGCTGTAAAGGTGAGGGATGTGTGTCTAGACCTGAGTCTCCAGTTCAAGCATCCTCTGTCTGGTCTCTCTGAGCTCAGCTTGTGCCTCTGCTTCTCTGAGCCTCACGCTCATCAGCTCATCCTGAAGCTCACTTGCTGCATTCTTCCGTGGACTGTCTTTCCAGCGGCCCGCCGTGCGTGCCAGATGCCTCTGCACAGCATAAAAACAAATATTACTCAAACATTGGTTGATGGGCTATATGCAATGTGCTATAGAACACAAAGTGTTTTTCAGCAACCAAAAAACCGGTGAAAGGTTAATGTGACTATTTTCAATTACAGAAAGTTCCTTTTAGAGCATCGATAATGTAATTTAATTCAAATATAGTCTGATTAATAGACTTAAGGATTCATTTAGTTGTTCTAGTGTAAAATAAGATGAAAGATAGTTTAAATCAGGGGTTCAAATCACCGGCCTCCACGACCGAGTTTGGACTCCCCTGGTTTAAATGGAAGCGCTGTCAGAAGCAGAAGGCGAGCGCAGAAACTTCATAAAAAATCCTGTGGTAAAACTCATTTCCATATTTTAAAGAGACAGTGCGGAACAATGTCATTTAATGAAGTGTTTCTTGTCAAGTCTGAGAGCCACTTTATATCATATCTCAATCAGGCAGTGAAGATCATTAATATTTAAAAAAAAAACAGATCTTTAAACGTGGCGATTGTATAATGGGATGACAGTCACCGAAAGGGGTTGAGATGGCTTACTGAAAATGAAAAGTCCCGTTGCATATATCCCATTTAATGCATAAAAAAGAAATTTCAAGTTGAGCTGGTTTTGGTCTGTGTCACATTTTAAAATTGTGAATGACAGAGTTCAGTATGAGTTTGTATTTACCTGCCAGTGCTCCTCCAGGTCTCTGACCTGCTGTCTAAGCTCTTTAAGGCCTGTTAGAGCCTCTGCCTCCCTCAGCTTCACACCAATTAGCTCCTCCTGAAGACGTACCACATTATTCTCATCTGGCAGGGATGTATTTCTCTGTAACAAACAAATATATACAAGGGACATAAGACACAATAAGCACACAAAGTTCTTGTACAACACCTGTAAGCAGGAAAGTAGGGATGGGCAATTTCATTTGCAACATACAGATAAAAATCTTTGACAAGATAAGAATTAGTTTTATCTGATAATAATGATAAGATTGATCCATGCAATGAAAAAATGAACTACAGTAGCACATGTGTATGTGTTTGGGCCTGTTTACAAACAGATATTTACTGACATACTGTACTTTTACTCCAAATTTACTTTCAGTGTGTTTTATAACATAGGTTGAGTGTTTGAAAAATATATATTTTTTGTAACTAGACGAGGTTTCAAAATCATACAATTTGATATTATTCTATACAGTGGATAAAGGCTAGCTCAATTAATAATGCATTATAAATATACTTTACTCTATACTTAACTTCAGTAATGCATATCTAGAGCTTATATGCACAGGTCCGCCCTCTAGCATAGCATACAGTATAAATCAATCAAACAGACAGTAAATCTATTAAAACTCCTTTTTGTAAATAAATAAAATGAAAAAAGAAGAAAAAATTATTAAATTCTCTAAAGATCAAAACTTTTTGTATGGCATGGGATTCAAATGAATTATCGTCATTGATATTGTAATTATAAAATATTGTATAAAAATGTATTAACTTTAACTAAAATGTTTGTATTTTAATGAAAGACATTTTAAAATAAAAAAAACATTTGGCATTTTTACAGATGCTGAAAACATTTTTGTGGACACCAAGAATTTAATAGTCATAATAAAGCTCATTAATTTTAACTTTTTGTCAATAAAAATGTCTTGACTGTCACTTCTGATACAACCATATTAATTGTATTAAATAATGTTTGGCCCAATCTGAATCATTATTTACTTACTCGTGCTGTTCCAAACCCATAGAAATCTTCACAACACTACATTTTTTTAATGAAATCTAAGATATGTCTGTCCCTCTATTGAATGTCTGTGATTATAATGTAATCAAACACAAACACTTGCACCACTACAGTGGAAAACCCCAACTGCCTACAGGTTACGATCTGCATTTAGAAATGGTTCACCACCTGCTCCATATCGAGTATCTTGTCCTGCATCTCTTTCAGTGCGCACTGAGACTCGGCCTCCTTTAGACGGGCCTGCACCAGTTCTCTCTCCAACTGTAGGATGGACTCCTCAGTGTAGCGTGGATTCCCCTTCTAAAATGAACAAAAAACAAGAAATTGTGTGACCAAACATCTGTCAATAAATCCTCAATCAGTGAGTAAAACAATCTACAACAGATTACCACAGTCATTTCACCCTATCCTATCCTGTTGAAACAAACAGGTCTTATGGTTTTACTAACAGCCACATGAAAACATAATGAGACTGCAACACAGCATTATGTAAAACAGCACTTTCCCGTCAGCACATGACACATGATCTGTTTTTTACTCCAGTGTTAAACATTTACACATGAATAATTGATGAGCAATATTCTGCCCTTCTGCTCAGTGTAAATTATATTAAACAGACTCAAGCCTCTCTGGTAAAGTTACACTTGACATATACATAAGCCCCATTTGGCATACTTGTGCACGCAAATGACCTCTGCTCTGCTGTTCTGATCTGCAGTCATGCATGTAAAGAGCATCATTACAAGAGCTGCCATATGAAGCTCACTGGTTGCTGAGATTTTGTTGCTAAGCAACATCGAAAGTTTCAAGTACAACTCCAACTGCAATCTGCTGACATGGGGGAGCAAATCATTTCTCATAAGGTTTCTGTGTTCGAAGAACGGCTTCTCATCCAGATGGCGCTGTCTCTGAACAGTCCTTACCGCAAATGGCTGCTGGAGATGTCGGATGGTGCTTTGCGCTTGCTCCAGCTGTACGCTGGTCTCCTCAATGTGCTGTTTGACCGTGGCCAGCTCCCGCTTGACCAAGTAGTTCTCCTCCGCTTCTTGGGCTCGCGTCACCTGACCCTGACATGACCAATTATGGATGAGGGGTGAGCGGAGTATCGGAATGGGTAGAAATGGACGCATGGATGGAGAAAAATAATGCTGGATCTCAAGCTCTATAGGTCATGCTGTTAGAAGTTTTAGGCTTTCAATTTAGCACTTAAATTTTTTTTCCACTATTAAGGGGGATTATTGTAGTGTTTCACCAATAATTAGGACAACAGCCCAAACATAATAAGCACAGTAAGGTAAGGCCTCTTCCCTGAAGTCAGAAACTGCAGAATTTGACTTTTCACTTTTGATTGTGAGTAGTTGTGAGATATTCAAGTAAATCAAAGATAGCTTAAAGGGGAAAGACAGAGCAAAAGATGGAGAGGAGAGGGAAAATTGTACCTGAATCAATCTATCTGCCAAAGAAGCACTTTCCTAAAAACAGAGAAAATCCATAAAGGAAAAAGCAAAAAGAAGAGAGAGACCAAAGGATATTACAACACAGAACAAAACAATAAAACTGATTTGACAGAACGTGGTGGTCTTTTTCACATCCCTACATTAAAACATTGCAATTGTCTAGATAAACATGTACTAAATCAGCACAAATGCAGCATTGAAACAGTCACTGTGAGGTGGGGTAGAAAAGGAACATTGTTTGAGCATGGTGTTTGTGTTGTAGTTATGGAAAAAAGCAAGATTGTGGCACCACAACAAGACAAAAAGGGGTAAAAGGAGGCCAAGCAGAGGACAGTGTGAGAGCATGAGTAGGGTGAGAATAAAATGGAAATAGTGTTATTTAAATGCCTGTAGGTTTACTATATTTGGGTGACAAATACAGCCGTGGGTTATGAACGGTGAACGTCTGAAGGCGTTTGAGTTAGTGCTTCGTTCGAGTACAAAGGTTCCATGCTGAGAAGTGATGGAGGTGGAGGTGTTGGTTTTTTTATAGACCGACCTGAACCGTGGGCTTTCTTTTTCATGCATGACACAAGCATGCCTTTACAAGCAGAGAACATGCAATACTGCAGGTTCGGCTTTTCGCTCATGCCTAAACCACAACCACGCTGGTCTGAAATTAGCATATGTAGCTGACAAGCATGTATTACCCATATGTACACCCAAAACAACAGGGTGACTTTTCTTTTGTTACCGGTGTACTGGTACTTACCAGCCTGATAAAATACAACAGGTTTCGCACATGCATGTTTCATGCATGCGTCCCATAGGTGTGTGAGCATTTGTTATTGGTGACACCAAAGAGTTGTGATAACTGACAGGAAGGACATGAGCTATAAACCAATTTATGATTAGTAAACATGAGATGATGTAATGGTGTGGATGTTTTGAATCGTCTGTTATGTCACTCACTTTCTCCAGAGTGTCTATTCGCTGCTTTAGAAGTCTGTTCTCTGTGCGTAGTCTCTGTAAAAAAAGTGTCAGTATTGAAAATGTTAGACTGCAATACATCAAAAAAAATGACAATTTTATTGTTTAGAGTGCATTACATTTAAATACATTTATAGTAAGATTATAAAAATGTAGTAAAAATGTATGATCACGCATTTGGGTTTGTATTGATGTAAAAGAGATACATACAATTTCTTATACCAAAAGTATAGCTTTTAGTAACAAAATAAAAACGTTGCTTTAAATGTTTTAAGATCTTCAGAATATCTTCCTCTTTTTATGGCCTGAATTTTGTTGCTAAACATGCACATGAATGCCACATGTCAAACCATCACAACTGTGTAGTAACAATAGATATGCATCTCAAAAGTGTCCATATTGCACAACAACACAAGTTGAAAAGGTAACACTTAAGAGTAATGCAAGTGTTGAATTGTCATCTCACCTTGATCTCCACCTGTTCCTCCATCTCCTTTGTTTTGATTGTAGTGTACTCCTTCTCCAATCTATGAATGAAGGCATAAAAATGTTTAGTAATTTTCCATGTGCAAAAACATACTGAAAGAAAAAAAAAATCTAATTCTTTTTTTTATATTGGGTAGACTCACTTTTTCATTTTCTTGCCATTGTACTTGACTTGATAAGCAGCCTGGATGACTTTGTCTGGTCCACTGTCCAGCTGATGAGGAATGACCTTCTGAAAATGCTGTGACAGAGTAAAATGTGTCAGCTGTAATTGTTGAATATGAGTTTATCATTGAAAAGAAAATATTTAGAGATACGCAACCTGCAACATTCCCTCCATGTCCAACTGCATGAGCTCAGCCTGATTCATCTGCAGGATGGCCATCCCCACACGAAACACTATCTCTAAACCCTGTAATGACGCGCTGGTGAAGTTCGACCAAAAAATATTTGCAGTAGCATTATGAGACCAACAGAGGGCGATAACAGACCAATGAAATACTCAAGTGTGCAGTGTTGTCAATTAGCTTAGCATGCAAAACCAAAAAATAAATAAATAAATAAAAACAGAACAGACTGTAGGCGTGTTAGAGAGAAAATGATGACAATAAAATTGTCTTACCTCACACATGAATATATCAAAGATCCTGGTGGCAACAGGCAGAGGAAAAGAGGTGAGGAAGATCGTGAGGAACCAGGATGAAGCATACATAGAGGTGTGGAAACTCTGGGCCTGGAAATGCACATGGAGCTCTGGTAGCTGCTCCTGCAGAGTGAAAACAAGACAGACTGTAAAATCATCAGACAAAAAAAAGAGAGAAAGCATTAAGCATAATTTATAAAGTACATTTGTTTTAAAGGGTTAGTTCTCCCCAAAATGTAAGCTACATGATTATTTATTCTCTTTTAAGTGGTTTTAAACCTTAATGACTTTCTTTCTTTTGTTGAACACAAAAGAAAATATTTTTGAAAAT
>CAIGQW010054109.1:18726686-18742742 GCA_903798125.1 Danio choprae | reverse complement strand
CATTCACACTCATACACTACGGACAATTTAGCTTACCCAATTCACCTGTACCGCATGTCTTTGGACTTGTGGGGGAAACCGGAGCACCCGGAGGAAACCCACGCCAACACAGGGAGAACATGCAAACTCCACACAGAAACGCCAACTGGCGAGGCTCGAACCAGCGACCAGCGACCTTCTTGCTGTGAGGCGAACGTGCTACCCACTGCGCCACTGTGAGGCCAATTCACTGTCATAGTTTCAAAAAACACTTTGAAGTAAGATGTGCTGTCTTTTCAATTGAATGATTTAAAAAAAAAAAACTAGTTAGGCAATCCACTGCTCTGTGCATTTTGTATTCTTCACTTACCACTACAGACATTTATTTTATTTCGAAATCAAGTGCCCTGTAAAGTGAACTTGGGAGTTTAATACATAACCCTAATATAAAACACTTTAGAGTGCAATATGTGAATTTAGAGAAGTGTGAAGTTGTATATCTCTGTAAATTAATACGAAATTTACACAGGTATATACAACTTCATACTTCTTTAGTGAGTTTTCATCTGGGTGAAGAAGCCACAATCTGTAATGTAGCGCTAATCCCTGAATGAACGTTCTGAGGTGAAGTAAAGATTTTTTGAGCTGAGGGGACAACAAACGAGACCCTATCAATCGGAACATAGTTCATGCATGGAGCTCTCATCTTATAAGCAGCTTATCTCAATCAGGTGTGCTAAATGAGACAAATGTGAAAAATATTCAAAGCCCTGTGGTGCGAGGACTGGAACTGAGAACCACTGTGTATGTTAGGGCGTACTCACTCTAGGTAGTCTAGGTTGCCTTGAACCGTGCCGAAGTGAGCTTGTCCCCCCTCCCCCGACGGCCTGCACTCACATTGCATTTACCTTCCGAGCCGGAGCACGCTTACGTCATCGATGATGTGACTGTTCAGTTTAACAGGAAGAGAAGCGCTCTTGCTCAGCACAGTGGACATTGCTTTAGTTATATCGTTTTGTATTATTTTGAGTCGTTTGGGATGCAGTGACACGCAGTCAAATATTTTGCGGAACAGATCCACCACTTATGACACACATATCCTTAAAGTCCTGGTGCTGCACGTAATAAGGCTGATTTATACTTTTGCGTCAAGCGCAAGCGTATGGTCTGGCACAGCCTTCGCGCAGTTGCATAACCCTCACCGTGGAATGAAATAAGATGTAACTACACGTCACAACGACGTGTAGCGGAAGCTCTATGATTGGTCGGCTTGGTAGCTGTGACGAGTGTGGGCAGTGCTGATAGCCACGAGCACAATGGAGCAAGTGTTTACAAATGTAGAATCCTGTGAAAGAGCTCCAGATGAAAACTTTTGCTTTGTGTTTACCTTATGATTAAAGTTGTTGCGCATCTGCCGATTCCCACCTCTGAATAAGTGAGTTGCGCCAAATTCGGAGCACTCACACTTATCAACCAAACCGGGAAACGCGCCTGAGCATGGTTCGGATACCCTAGTGTCAGTACACCCTTAGACTGATCTTTGCTTGTGTTTGTTAAATGTACAGCTTTGATGTAGCCTACTGCTGGGTGGATTCCTAGGGCCGGGACACACCAAGCTGACAATTACTGTGATAGCGGTACTAAATGCTGCTTTGTTTACGCTTTGTCTGTGCACGTCGGATGTTCGGTTTCCCTTTGAGAAACGAGAAAACCTGCAGAGTGGAGAGACACATCCTCTTGCACAGGCATAGAATGCAGCTCTCAGTTGGCTTTCGTCTGTTTGGAGTGTTCACATGCAGCTTTTTTGGTCCAGATTCGCTCCAAGGTGAGGCAACAACATAGTTGTGTATCATTAGTGCTAGTTGTATTTCATTGGTGCTAGTTGTTTGAAAAGATGTGGTGCTTGGTGTGTCCCGGCCCTTTAACACTGCTGATTAGCCATTGTGTTCACGAGTTCAACAGAACTGATTGATTAGCTACAATGATCATCGCTTTATGCTCTTCATAAAGAGCTTGGGATAGGCAATGGAGGGTTTGAAAAGGTAACATTATAATATTGTACAAGAACACATCACGTTTAACTCTTATTTCCAACTAATGATTCAAAAACTCACTCATAAAAACTTTTAATCTTTCATTACTAGATGTATCATTTTTGAAGATTTTTTCTGACACATTTTTGATGGCTGGTTGACACCACCTGTTGGTTAAATAACACAACTTTAATTTTGAGCATCAAGTTTCATTAAACAGCTATTGTAATCTTTACCATAAACATCAGTGTTTATATCTGAACTACAAACTGTTATCCCAGTACATTTTTGTTGTTTGATTGCTTAACTATAACTTTAATATTATAAGAAATAAAACTGGCTGAAAATTTAAAAGGCTAAAGACTGAATCACTTTCACAGTCCAATGCAGATTTGAATGCAGTGCATCAAAAGATTAATAAACATATACGCAAATCATGATCATTTAGGTTGTGTTGGTGTTTAAATTGAGATCCCGATCTTTTAATGATTGTGCAGCTTTACACTGAATCTATTAATGCTGGCTAAACACTTTTAATAGCCTGAAAAAGCATGTCAGTGCCATCACAACTTCTTCCATTATCATTATATATTACATATGTGATTTGAATGACACGAGTTGATTTCTGATTATTTGATTAACAATCAAATTAAAATGTTTCCACACTGAATATTTGTGTTATGTTAAATGTAGTAGGTGTAACACATAACCAAGCTCATCTAAATGGGAGAAAAACATCTTACAGAACAAATCATGCAAGTCACATTTCTGCTTTTGACTTCCTTTGCTGTAAGCTGTGCCAGAAAGGTTAAATTTTATTTTACCCAGAATTTTCCATCAAAACGCACTTTGCATAAACAGCAGATGATCACTTCATGTATAGTCGATGAGTTCTCTCATGGCCCAGATGGCCTGCTCCCATATTATGTAAAACTAAAGCACTGATTTACAAGCACACGTGTAGGACAAATTGCAATGGAATGTCTAAAGTCTTCAAACCACAAGTTTAATGATGTCCTCTGTAAGGGCCTGCAACAAGAGGCCATCTCACAGGTAGCATCTTATCTAATGACAAATCAAAGCTGCACTTCTAGATTTCCATAATGTTTTTCAAAGGGAATGACAATGAGGGGCAAACAAACAAGTGATACTGAAAGATAAAAAGGTGGCTGCCACTGATAGATAAAAAAATGCTATTCACTGTGCAAGACAAGCCAAAAACATTGCTTCAGGATACGCTGCTAAGCAGATTTATTTCTGTAGCATTATGGCTTTCCGCTCTTTTTCTTCGGTCAGCACTTTGCTGTGATAGAGTCTACTGGTTTGCTTACATCTGTGGACTACTGCCTGGCAAGAAATTCCCTCCGTCATGCAGACTGAGATGTTAACATATTCTTAAGAAAGAGAACTGCAAAAAAGCTTTTCTGGAAAGCAAACAAGTTCCACTTTTGACCATTTCCAGAAGCAGCCAATCACTTTCAAAACATTCTATCAGATTTCTAATGTGGTTAAATGTATTTAAACAGCTACAAATAACAACCTACTCTCTGCTTGGAGACCTAATTGTTAAACATTACAGGAAGTGCTGCTGAAGTGCTCTAGCCAGACAGGATTTATACTTTGCTGTCTAAAATTGGTTTAGTCTGAAAGCAAAAAACTCAACACATTAGCAAAACATTCAAACAAGATATTTAGGAATGATCATCGTTTTAAAATAATAACAAACTATTTGATTACGCCTTTTTACTGTAAATAAATGGCTTGTAGAATGGAATTGTTGATATTTTGATAGAACCACTTAATAGTGGCTTCTCAAATATACATTACATGTGTGTTATTATCTCTCTAAATGTCCTAAATGCTTGGGAGCAATAATGTAAAGAAAATGTTTTAATAAAGCAGATACTGAATTATTATCTATATGATTAGTGTCTATAAGTCAATCTTTTTTTATATATTCTGATCAATATATTAAACAAGAGTAAGCCTTATGTGTATCAGTCATTTAACAGGACAGGTATTAGGCCCTGGAGGAGGCTGTTAGTCTGCAGAGGATGTAAAGCTGTACTAGTGACTTGCTGTTTAACTTACTTAACTTAGATATTGTAGTACACTGAACTGCCTTTTTGCTGACTTTAAAAAATGTGCTGTTCATTTTGTGTTCCTAGACAACCACTGTATCAACAGTCTTGGTACTGGACCACATGACATTGGGCACTTTTTCTGCACATTTACTTTTTTCAACTGCAGGTGCTCAGAACTCTGGGCACATAAACGGTATGCAAAATCCTCACCTGCAAAAGAAAACAGTTTTTAAAAGGCACCTTTTTGACCGCAAAAACACATTCTGTGTGATCAGGGTCTAAGTTGAGCTGAATTACAGATCATTTCAGACTGGACGATGGAAATGGCCACATAGCTGCAACTTTTTGAGTTTTGCGCAGTCAAGCGCAGCACTCAAACTATTATAGTTTATCACTCATATCACTGTAGCTACAATCAACAAGGTCACATTTGTATTTGCTAAAATCTAAATAGAACCTAACAGAAATGTTGCAGACACTGTAAATTATAAACTGATGCCCTATTCTGCATAACACTCAAAGTACTGCAGATTTTTTAATAATCTTATGAATTATTAATTCCTCATAAAAACAATTTCCTTGCATATACTATGTGTTTAGCATGTAAGCCACATGCTTAATTGATGAACAGTAAGGTATATCGATTTAAAGGATTATGTACAATTAATCGACTGGCTTATTCTAAGGGCAGTTGGAAAAGGAACTGTGTTGTCAGCTTGCGTCTGGTCTTATCTGGACAAAAAAGCTGCGAGTGAACACATCAAATGGACGGCAGCTGAGAGAGCGTGCGGTCTTCACCCGCATGAGAGGACACGCCTTTCCACACCTGCGGAGGGCAGCAATCTGTTTTTCCATTCAACAAAGGGTAACTGGAAGATGAAATGCGCTCAAAGCGTTTAGTACCATTATCACAGTAATTGTCCCTCACCACATTACTCGTGCAAATATCTCTGATAACCTAATAATCTATTTTGCTTGTAAAAATCTGAGAAATTACAGCCAACTTCTTTGTGTTCCTTCATGACTTGAATTGTTTACTTCAACTTTTGTTCTCACTCTCAGATTCGTTACTGAATAACCAATCAGAGCACTTTTTTTCAGCTGACGGCCGAGGCCATTTCTACATGCTGAATCGGGGCAACTCGATCCGACAATAATCCGACGAGAGGCGATGTGTAGACCACAGCAAACCAACTAGCCAAATCGACTCTGACCGAGGAAGCCCAATGATCTACATGTGGTGTAGATCAGAGCAGTAATGAAAACTCTACTCTCAATTTTTTTTATTGTTCATATGTAAATGCATGATTAGAAAAAGCCTAAACATACACTTGTCACAAAAATTTGAATCAGGAAAGTCAAAAGAGTTAAAAAAGCAGGTGTGAAATAGAATGTCTCCTTTGCCTCCAGGTTGATCTAATCAACCAAAACGCAAAAAGAGGGAAAGAATAACAAGACAAAACCATGAAGTCCTGCAAGTGATCATCTTCTAGTCTAGATGAAACAGTGTGCCAATAATGAATAGTCTAAGGATTTGCTGCTGGTTACAGAAACAATACAACAAAGCAAAGCAAACAATAAAAGCTTGATCACCAGACAAGAAGCGTTCCAGACGGCGAGTAGAGACAAGTCATTTGGTCACAAGATTTCAGCTACAAACTCAAGCAACCAAACTTTACACCCACAAGCCACCACTAAGACATCCACTGTCAAAAAAAAGAAGAGAAAAAAATATCAAACCATTTCACCTCAAGTCAACATTAAGCATTAACATTTCCAACAAAACACTCTCATTCAGAGACTGTAAGAAGCAATTAAGAGTATCAGCTTGAAAAATCAAGGAAATCTATCATATGACTGACAAACATACCTCAAGTCATACTACAATCCATTTTCTGAAACTGCATATTCCAGTAAAGTGCTACAACAGCACATAGCATTGCAGTTTGGTGTGCACAGAATAAGAAGGTTGGGCTCACAACTAAAGTGGATCAGCAGTGATCAAGGGGGGATCAGCTGTAATCACTATAAAGCCAGAGTTAAAGGTCCAGTGATTCACGTTTTGCTCACGGTTCTAAGCAACCTTGTTGGGGTCAGAGGATGAAGGTAAGAAAAAGCACGCATCTAAACTGCTGGAAAAACTCAAGACTCCTCAGAATAGAAATCTCATCTCTCTCAAAAAATATATAAACAGCAAGGACATTATAATTAAATGAAGGGGAGAAAATAATCAGTACTTGGCAGTTTTCCTAAAGCCATTGATTAACTAATGCACTACCCTGCATGGACCTTACAGTAATGTACAATGTTTAAAACAGTGTATACCCTATGAATTTGTAAAATGACCCTAGGCCCTTTCACACCATGGAGAATAACTATAATGATGGATCAGAATAATGACACATAGCAACAATATAATGGGAAAAAAAATTTCTTCAAGCTGATGAAAAACTTTGACAATCAAAACCCAGCCTGCATTTGACAGCTTGAGGAAAACAAAACTTCAGCATGCACTTAAAATAAACAGAACACCACTAATAAATATATAATTATTGATGTAAAAAGACCTTTAGTCAGTCCTGACACATTCATTACATGTTGGACAAAATAGTTTTCTAAAAGTTTTAAACTGTTTTTCTTTTAAACTGAGATAAGTGTTCATCCTTAAGACACTTCTTTCACGTTTTAATGTATATAAGCTTACAACACGCAGAATCACAACAATAAAAAGCTAAATTTTTAAGTTTCAAGCTAAGCATATGGCAACATATTTAAGTGGACACAAAATAAAAATATCCCTATATAAGATCATCGGGATTCTTAAAGTTCGATTGATGCTAAAGTCAGTGGACTAAATGTGCTGCTTATTGTGATCAGACTCCTCTAGTTTCCTCTTATCAACGCATGCTGGGTCTCACCCCACCCTAGACATCTAACGTGGCACTGTGATCCATGACAATGTTGTGACCACACGCACGTGCATTAACCTCTTATGCCCTGCCTCATATATAAGAACAAAAGTGGTCCTGTTCTTTAAAACTCAAAATAATAACTGTACAAATAACAAATTCACTGCCATTTCTATAACGCATCGTGCAGCTCAAACCACCAGCCATACAGTATGTTTGCATGATTAAGAATAAACCTGATTGGAATAATGACAAATGTCCAATATATGGGAGATTAAATTTTAAAAACATATATGGAAAATAATAAGTTATGCATACATGCTGACCCGTGTTAGCTGTGTATTATTGAGATGTCTGAGGCTAAAGGAGTTAGCAGTGGTGGCTAACGGACAGTCTACAGCTCAAACTCTAATGCTGGGGTTGTTTTAAGAGTCTCAAAACTGACAACTGTCTAGTCTAATTTAAATTTTAAAACGGTGTTTTGTAACTGTCAAACAGCTAAATAAACTGAGGTTTGTACAACTATAAATACAACCACAACAAACAGCGAACGCTGGTCGGCATACACCTCCCTACTTCAACAGGCACAGACACACACGCATACTGGGTTAAAAACCGTCTCAAACTGTTTACCTTGAAGTCTTTTTCAATTCCTGGGGTTTAAGCTAAATATTAACTTTCCATGGAGCGAGGTAAAATTGCATAACCTTGTACACACGCGCACACTGAGGATTCAAGCCCGACGTCAGCGGTCAGTTTTCACACTGGGGCAGGATTTCAACAGTCCAGTCCATAGAGAGGTTGAATGTGTAAAGGCTGTGTTTGCGCAGATAGCAAGGCAGTTCCCGCAGCTCCTCCAGCAGTCACTCATTGCCAGCAGAAGACGGGCTATGCGCTGGACATGACTGCGCATGCGTACACATGCGCCGCCTGCATGACTTACCAGCTCTCTACCACCCTCTGCTGTAAACAGTAAACTACATGTAAACACATGCTATTTCCAACGAAATAAATATATTAAAATACACAAAAGAGTAAAAAATAAAATAAAATAAAATGCTACTACATTTACCAATTCCAGTGTCCACCCTGAATTATTTTCACCCGTTTATTGTGCATCTTCATGACTATGGATGGATGATGTACAGATGCAATTCAGAAAAAAAGGTATCCTTTTAAATATTAGAAGGCTTAGAAAACAAAATGTAGCTATTTCATAACAGTTCTTCACAATACACTCCCATAAGCAACATTAGGTCATTAAGCTTATATTTGAATAACATTGCAACATATATAAGCTAAGCAAATTCAAGACAGTTCAATGTAATGTATTTGTATCTACAGCAATAATTTCACATATAGTGATGAAATATTGTAATTTTTTTTAGAAGTCTCCAGGTGTATCTCATCATTACAGCCAGAATGTTCTACTGTTTTTATTTTACGTGATGGACACCCATTGTGTATATCCATACTGTGTTACATTTTCTTCAAATAGACTGACCTTGTGGAAAGAATAGGTCTGATATTTGAATAAACTCACCATTAGATGGCTAGGTCATTTCCAAAATGTTGATATCCCTTAGAAGTCAGTGACTAGACAGGCAGTTCCGATACATGGATGGTAAAAGATGTCACACAGCAACTAACTTTTCTGGTTTTCCTTGGTTGTGCTGACGTTGATCTCATTTCGTTCTGATGTAGGACACACCTTTCACTCTCCAACAATGCATCACTGACGCAGCAATCCAGCCTATTAGAAGTGCATTACGTGGAGCCTATTATAAGCACAAAAAGAGAATTACTTTCTCTATGTAATGAGGTTAATGTCATCATATTTCAAGGTGTGCCCATAAAAATCAAGGCATCAAAATAAACAAAAAATAAATAAATTAAGAATTTTGTAAAAACTCTTTGCTAAAACTCTTTGCTTCAGAACTCATAGTCATGACTAGTGTTTATGTAGTTCCATCATAATGTCTCCATATCTCAAAATTCATTTTATGATCCTAAGTGTTTACACCATTATGATGTAAATAATGGTTTACAATTAAATTAAATAACATTTTAAATGAAATATAAACAATTAAAAGCAATGTAGAAATATTAATATTTCATAATATAAACATAATTTCTTTTTACGTTCAATCAACCTATCTCGTGCAAAGTATAAACAAAAGTAATAACATCTCGTACAAATAGCTTTTAAGAATAAAAGTGCCCACTACATATCCAGTTATTGCAGACAACAGAAGATAAAATTAAATAAAAATAAAAAGACAAAATTATGATTAAGTATTGCTAATTGAACTGGACAAATAAATATATTACAATACATCAAATCCGAACACCTTCCATTCCAACATGATTTTATACATACAAACAAAAATATTAAGGCTGTCAGTTTTAACCACAAAATATAACTAATTATAATTAATATTCTAATTTGTAATATTTCAGATTTTTTTTATAGTTTAACTGGCGTCTTGGGAAAAGGCCTAAACATAACAAACATAAAATACAGCACAGTATATCACAGACACCTTATAAGGCTTACAGTTAGACAGCTAAACACCATCTCCATGTTGCGAAATAAAGCCAATTGTTCTCAGAACTATAAGAACTGTTCCTTCTTAACAAACATTCTATAAACAAACATTTTTGACCACATATTCGCAATTATACATCCAAATGAGCAGGTGTCGCTGTGTCCGCTGTCGGTATTTACCGGGCATGCGCACATCATTCTTTCTTTTTCCCATTGCAGCGGAGTCTAAACTCCCCAGTTTCGCTCCTGGCTCCGGCTTAGGAGACTGAAAAGTCTACAAAATGGTCAGTACGGCGCCGCAATACTTTTATTATTGTGTTCCCTATACATTCATCGTCTGTTTGCTGCCCTTACGAAATGTTGTGAGGGCCGATAATAAAAGGATGGTTCACGATTTAGTCGGAAAGACCGAATTCAAACGTGGCCTTACGGCTGATTTCAAGCCCTTCCCACATGTTTCAGAGAGAAGCAGGCAGTACTGAATCTGCAGGATTTTTAAAATGGTATTTGCCATTACGCGCGCTCTCAATCCAGTGTCATGTTAAACACTTAAACGAGCTATAGCGTTGTTTAATGCTAACGTGCTATGCAGTGTTATGTCGGAGGCCTTTTAAACAGTTACTCTCGTGTCACGTGTTTGTTTTAGGAAAACTCCATTTGCCTTGCCCCTGCATTGTGGATGACTTTAAAATACTGTGTTGTCTTTCAGGGATTCGTTAAAGTAGTGAAGAACAAGTCCTACTTCAAGAGGTACCAGGTGAAGTTCAGGAGAAGGAGAGGTAAATGTAGTAATGCAACTTGTAGAAAGTCATAAGATTGGGTTTGTTTGTTTTTTTCTTTCTTCATTTTGCTTTATTATTTTTGCTTCACAGAGGGAAAAACTGATTATTTTGCCAGAAAGCGCCTGGTCATTCAGGACAAGAACAAGTACAACACACCCAAGTATAGGATGATTGTCCGCTTCTCCAACAGGGACATCGTTTGCCAGGTTGGTTAAGAATTACTCTTCATTTACACCTTTACGCATTGAGTGTCAATGCTGCAGGACGTACTAAAATGCTTCAGTACTTAAATGGGTTGAGACAGTCATCTATTCTGTTTCTCTTTCGCCTTTTTAAATATCCATGTAGGTTTTGAATTGTTGACCGTTAAATGTAATGTTTTGGTTTTTCAGATTGCCTATGCCAAGATTGAGGGTGACATGATTGTGTGCGCAGCCTACTCTCATGAGTTGCCCAAGTATGGCATCAGTGTGGGTTTGACAAATTATGCTGCTGCCTACTGCACTGGGCTGCTGCTCGCCCGCAGGGTGAGTTTCACTCGTTTTTCTTTTTTTTTTCTTTTTTTTTTTCTCACATATGGAGCTAATTTATTAGGCTTTTAATGCATATATTAAGCAGTTAAAACATTTACCAATGCTACTTCTAAAATATGAATACCAATGCATGTCTTATTCAGTGTACACATCCTCACTGCAGTCTGCATCATTAAAGCTGTAGAAGCAGTTAAAAAAAGAAAAAGATGCAAGGATTTGTCTCTACTGTTGGTTGCATATCATGGGTTTGGAGAGAATTTGAATTTTTATTTTATTTTTTTTCCCTCAGAACAATAATGGACAGACAAATCTAGAGCATGAAACGTGAAATTAAATTGTCTTAACAAGAAATTTAGAAGCGCTTCGAGTCAGTTGAACAGTTTGTTTTTTTGTTTGTTTTTTTCTTCTATTTTGTTGTGCAGCTAGAGCACGTTATAAAAAAAGTCAGGTATTTGCAGAATTGTGGTATCAGCTAATTGTTGTTCGCTGGTGACATGATTCAATAACAAATTGTTTAATGTCATATGTACACCCTTTATAGAACTGTCCATCTCGCACAGGTGTTTCATCAAATAAGTTAATGTGAAGTGGTCTTTCATTAGGACATAGTTGAGGAAAACCATTGCAATAAATCAGACTAAGAATGCAGAAAACCAAAGGCCGTGTCGTGTGCTGTGCAGCATCTATATAAACAGAAAGTACTTTTTTTTTTTTTTTCTCTCTCCATGTTTACTAGAACTTGTTAAGCTGCTATGACACAATCTACATTGTAAAAAGCGCTATATAAATAAACTTTAATTGAATTGAATATTAAAAATACATGGGAGATACACAGGAAACTAAGTTGGAGGAACTGAACTTTATTTTTTAACACCCTAGAAGATGTTAGTTATATCACATTTTAAAATAACTGTATTTGAATTTTCCTAGGCTTAAAGTTATTCAGCAACTTTTGTTCTGCTTTACATCTTCTCACGGAGCTAATTAAATGTAAGCTGCCACGCATACCTTTTTTTTATACTTGTAGTAATGAGTTGTTGATCTGTTGATTTATTACAAAATCTGTTGCTATAATTTGCTGCTGTTTACATATCCTCTTATGTGGTCTTATGGTTAACTTATGAATTGTTTGTTGTTTTTAATGTTTTTCTTTTAAAGCTCTTCATAGCAGGCTAAATATTTATTAAACAGTGAAACAATTCCAATTATAAATGCCTAAGAGGACAACTCCTGTCTAATATGTTAATAGCTGTTTTTACCAATAACTAATAACAAAACAGGAAATAACTTTCAGCTTGTCAGTGTAAACAAAGCATCAAATCTTCACAGGTTATTGCATTCCATATCATTTTTTTAATTTTCTTTTTGTTTTCCCAGTGAATTAACTTGATGGATTGTTGGTAATTGCACTTAAAATGGGGAGTAAAAAGTTCAATGTTTCAGTGTAATGTTTGCTAATATATGGGACCTAATAGAAAAATCACTGAGGCCAAACTTGAATGAGTCTAGGGTAATTGGCAGGAAGGCAGAAAGATTAGTTCTAACTGTAACTGTTCTCTATTTCAGCTGTTGAACAAGTTTGGCCTTGACAAGGTGTATGAGGGCCAGGTGGAGATCACTGGGGATGAGTTCAATGTGGAGAGCATTGATGGACAGCCAGGAGCTTTCACTTGCTACCTGGACGCAGGCCTGGCTAGAACCACTACTGGCAATAAGGTGTTTGGCGCCCTGAAGGGGGCAGTAGATGGAGGTCTCTCCATTCCTCACAGGTAGATCTCCTTGCTTAATGTTTTCTTAGGATTTTTTTCCCTTCTTATTTGATATAATTCTGTGGTCTTGATGATGACACCACTTGAAACTGAGCAGCTGTTCTTTCAGTTGTTCCACTGATGTAGTTTTCAAGACGGGACTGATTTCAAGACATGTTTACATTGTAACCAAAATTCTGCACGAGGAGTTTGTTAATTGGTAAAATTTAAAATCTAGTACATCTAACATTATTTAATTAATTATTTTTTAAGCACCAAGAGGTTCCCAGGGTATGATGCTGAGAGCAAGGAGTTCAATGCAGAGGTCCACCGCAAACACATCTTGGGCCTGAACATTGCAGAGTACATGAGACTCTTGATTGAGGAGGATGAGGAAAGCTACAAAAAGCAGTTCTCTCGATTCATCAAAAACGGTGTTAACGCTGATTCCGTAAGTGCTTCTCCCTCCTCCTTTCTCTGTCCACATTCACGAAATTTGCATTTTAACTCTTGTGAGTAGACATTTTTTAAATGTATGAAAAAATGTAAGGTTTCATTACTCTCAAAATGACAATTTATATGCCTTTAACCCATCCCTATTCCTGCAGATCTGTCTTCCTGCAGCGTTTAGCTCCAACCCTGATCAAACACAATTAAACCAACTAAGTAGGATCTGAAGAAGCACTTGGTACTTAAAAACAGATGTTTGATCAAGGTTGCAGTTAAAGTCTGCAGGAACATGGATCTCCAGGAACAGGGTTTGATACCCCTGCTTTAATCTTATGTTATCCCACATTTCTATTATTATTATTATTATTATTATTATTATTATTTATTTTTATTTTATTATTATTATTATTATTATTATTTATTCTTAACCATTACTGTCCCATATTTAGCATGGTTTAAGTACATTTAAAAAATAAGAAATTCTAAACCTGATCTTATCTTGACAAGACATGTGTAATGTATATCACTTATTATTTTCAGGAGAGAATTCCAAATGTGGGGTGACTATTACTGGGTTGATCCAAATAGTACCAAGTTTTCAACACTTGCATAATTTTACCTCTGTTTATATGATTGATCTGCTGGTTAACCCAGTTATTCCATCACAGCGCACCAGTATTTGAATCATTCTGAAATGCCATAGACAACATCAGTCATCGAAGTTACTTGCCTTCTAACACAAGGCTGTCTCATAAGGCTGTATTCTCAAACAATATTCTCTTGAAAACAAGATGACTTTCTGGCCAGTATAAATAAAATATTTCTGGATTGAAAACGTGGCGTGATGTGTACCGACCACTTCATCTTCTCCAGAACAGTGTCACTAAACGGCAATGGGCACAACCTGTAGGAGAGTCATTCATCAGTTTCTGCATGGCCAAATACAGGAGTTCATTAATAATAGTTTCAGCTCACTAGATCTAGCATTTTGCGTGCTTAAAATCAGACACCAAGTAATGCTGTAAGATCTACAGAAAGGCTGTGTATGAATTGCCTGCATCTGTACAGTGTCTCTCTATCTCTCTCTCTCTCTCTCTCTCTCTCTCTCTCTAAATAATTCTAGAGTTGAATTACTTTAAAAACAACAGGGTGACCCCTTCATTGAAAGCCCTTTTTATTAATAAGCCTTTTTAATTAATTGGCTTATTAACATTCTGTTCTCCTGAATGTTTTGATGTGTATATGATTTGGTAAAGGTAGTGAATTGATATATTTTGGGGATTGAAACTGTAAATGCAGGTAGGCTTTTTGTCAGTGGAGCTTCTGGAATGAACATGCATTCATAGCCTTGTGCCCATGCAGTCATCATGTTAATCCTGGATTATGTGATTGTACTAGAATGCTGGAATAAGTGTTTAGGGAAGTGTTTCCCATTTGTTTTACTGGAAAGGACACCGTTACATCTTCACTTTATGTAATGTTAATCTGAAACTGAGAGCCTTGATGAATGGCATGCCTATAAAAAGTGAATAAATTCTGACCCTCTTCAGTTTTAAAGGTGATTTATACATGGGGCAACATTTAGAGCAGCGGTCACGCAGCTCTGCACAGTTTAGCTTTTAAAGGTGCTGTATGTCCTTGCTGTTTGGAATGAGCTTGAGTTTACAAAAGATGCGATTGTGGACATCCCATAGGGCTTTATTCGTTGAGCAAAAACGTCAATTGCAACGTTCTGCAGTACACAATGCCTACAAAGTAAAGATACCAGTTGAAGACTCATGGACTGTTTTGATAATTTGTAAACATGTTAAAATAGTTTGGGAGCAGTCTGCTGGTTGTGAGGAGTGTGTGTGTGTGTGCACTGTTGAATGAGCAGAAATGATTGACCGCAGACAAGGTTATAATTCACACACGGGCTGCCCAGGCATACTGGTTTCAGGTGTTTGATTAGAAGCTTGGAGATGTGTAGTGTTGGTGTGTCTCCAGAAGCAGGTCTGGGAAAACACTGACATAGTGAATATCCATGGGTTTCTAATTTGCACAAGGTATCAGTAATCCATTTTGTCTATTGTATAAAGCCAGCCTGATTTCTAACATAAGCTTGTGACCGTTTTATTGTATTTAGTTTTTTGTTTTGTTTTTTTTCTCAGATGGAGGAAATGTACAAAAAGGCACATGCAGCCATCCGAGAGAATCCAGTGCACGAAAAGAAGCCCAAGCGTGAAGTCAAGAAGAAGAGGTAGGTCTTCTATATGGTTGCTTTGTGTTCTTACTAACATCACAGCCTGATAATGTTTTTGTTAAAGTATTTAATTTATTTAAAAAAAATTCTAATTGGTTAAACTGACTTGACATCCGCAATAACCATCCTGCTGCTTGATGATGATACCCTTTCAGACTGAGCAAATTGTAGTTGGTCCTACACTTGCACACAGTTGATGTAAGCATATTTCAAGACGGGGCTGAGAGCAGTTTTGGTTAATCGTTGGACATTTAGTGTCACAAAACCCATTAGAGGTGGTTGCTTTTAAACGGTCAATTATAGAGTTTTTCCAGAACGTGCATTAAATTCTCTGCTAGAGTGCAAAAACATTACTGAATTGCAATTTTGGGATTGAGTGAATCAATGATCTAAACTAATGCTGGTCAGGGAAAACACAGTTGGCCTCGCCTAATAAATAGTCAATGTAGTGCTATAGTTGGAGACTTTTTCTCTTGGAGGAAATGTTTGCTAGAATTGAGTGTTTCTCTTTGTAGGTGGAACCGTGCCAAGCTCACACTGGCTCAGAGGAAAGACCGTGTTGCCCAGAAGAAGGCCAGCTTTCTTCGGGCTCAAGCTGCAGAGGAGGACTAGAGCTCGACCCTGCTTTCCTCCTTGTATTTGTGCAGAAATCATTTGTTCTAATAAATATATGAGAAAAGATTCATTTGTCCATGTTATTACTTATGGTGAACTATTTGATATGCAAATAATGCACAGCCTGTACATA
>CAIGQW010054109.1:18712972-18726586 GCA_903798125.1 Danio choprae | reverse complement strand
TTTTTTGTTTTTTTTTTTTTTTTTTTTTTTTTTTTTTTTTTTTTTTTTTTTTTTTATAAATAGCAGTGAAGACTGGTAGCATTTAGAATTTAAGGAAACCACAAACAACTTAATTTTTCAGAAAGCTTTACTGCAGTTAACACTGTTCTCTGAATGAGTGGATTACTCAAATTAAGTTCCAAAAATTGTAAATAGCCCTGAGTTATGCTAGTTGTTATACTAGTACTCTATCTATCTAAAAAGTGCTCGCGACATTAAAATGAAACCATTATCGGTAGTAATATTTAAACAATTGTGCACATCCTGCCTTTTCAAAACAATTAAGTTTTGATTTTGAAACTTTGATTCGAGCAAATAAAAATAAAACAGCGGTGAAATTGTTTTGATTTGAAATTAATTGCCGTGTTCAGTCTGGAAATTACTTCAGTCCTCATTTTAGAGATTTATGTACTTTAATGAAATGATGACTGTTGAAGCTAAAATGTATTTACAATGAAATGCATTAAATGTCAGGTTTGAAACTAGGGACGTCAAAATAGTTACTTGATAAATTAACCATTTGTTTACATATGTATATATGGGTACGTCTTGCATCTTCTAAAATCTATTTTCAAAAAACAAAACAAGTATCTACAAAATATATTTTTGTATTTATATTAATGACACTTCGTCTTGAAAATATTAACTTAAAGACTCCCAATATACCTATTTTTCTCTGGATCACACATTCAGCTTCAATCATCATGAAATGTCAAATTTCTACTTTTTTGTGTATTAACTAAATTAAACTTTCATCCAATATTTTCTGTATTATTTATCATTTTAGTTAAAACATTGTTTTCCTGGTCAACTCTGTTACAATGGTTAGAAAAAGGCATACTAATCTTTAAAGTTCTGATAGAAAAAGCATGTGACTTGCTCCAACTGAGGTCACTTCCACTGACAAGAAGCTGTGGAAGTCATTGAGGCATGTCATTATTCTTCTTGCTAATTTGTACAAATGGTTTAGGATTCAGCAAAAGTAGGTTAATTGTCAACTGCGTTACTGTGATATTTCAGTTCATTTCTCATTCACTTTTTGAATACATAGAATGTTGTTTTAGACATGCCATGTGGTATCTGGTTTGAAGTTAGCATCTTGAGATAAAGCACAACGTGATGTAAATTGTCAACTCTCTATTTGTCCACTGTTGTGATTTAAAAGGTTAAGTTATAACTTCAAATGTTACATAGTAAAAGTATTTTTCATTATTTTACATTAATTCAATTTGTTGTATATTATTATAAATTTGTTGGTTATTGTATAACGTTAAAGTATTCAGAAAATGAATCGAAAATATCTGAAATGTACCCACAATTACATATAAGCCACAAGCAGATTAAAACATTAAATAGTATTTACTTTTTGGTGTATTTTTTCAATTGCTAACTAGTCCTTAAAATCATATTTTTAGATGGTACATTTATACAACAACAGTGCATTAAAAAAATAAAACCATTTGAAAAGTTGCGTACAGACATTATATAAAAAAACAAAACTATCCCTGCTACAAACGATAAAACACATATGGTCCACTATTGGTGTTTAAGTTTTCTACTTCCTATAGTACCCTGAGGTAAACCTATATCTCAGCAAGGTTTGCTCCTGTCAGAATGGGATTCCTCTGCCTCAGTTTCAAAAAATCCTGAACTAGGCAACTTTTGATTGTCTTGTTTCCTGAACAAGGCGCTGCAGGAAGAATGACCATTTGGCATATTCTCTTGGCAGTGGTGAACATGCATTAGCAGAGGCAGCATCTCTCTGCAGGATAAGCTTTTATAATTTGGGATTGAGTCAAGACAGAGTAATGGAACAAAACGAGGTGCTACAAAGGCTATGTAGACAGGAGTCTGCAAATGTGGGCCAAAAATAGACAAGTAGTTAGGCAAATTTGAAGTGGTCTGATGGTCCAATCCTGTCGTTCATATCATCTCTTGTGTGTTCTACAGTGTATTTATAAGAACAGCAACTCGAGTCTGATTAATTACTATGATTCTTTAGTGTGTGATATCTTCTTCCAAAGGAGAGTTTTGAGGTTGTTGAGAATTAGCGAGTGCTCCATTTCCATCTGTTCGCTGGCACCTTTGAGAGCAATGCAGGCATACAACTGTTTCTCCAGTTCATCTCTAATGTCTGATGGCGCGCCGTACAGAAGATAGTCCTTCAGTGTGCTGCATACTTTAGCCAGATTGGGCTGTGTGACCTCTGTAGTGCAGCGGTGTTTAGTAAGATCGCATGAAGTAACACAGTCCCTTCCATACACACAGTCACTGTCCTCTTCACAGCGCCTCTCGCGCATCACTTCCTGAAAACCAACTTCAGGTACAATCTGCCTTGCGTCTACCACCTTTATATCGTGGCGCTCTGTATAACCGAACCCCGTGGCGCTAACGTCACACATGAGGAAACTCCCAAATGTGCCGTGGAAGACGTCCTCGACCAGCTCGAACAGGCCGATAGCTATCTTGGCCTTGCGAGGCCAGGACGGGGTGGCCCACTGGTCAATGCTTCGCCGTAGGCTGGCAGGAATCCACAGCTCTACCATCCATGGCAGGCTGACGCCATACAGGGGCACGTAAGTGACCTTCTCCATCACGTACAAGTCTCCGCAGAAGCCCAACAGTCTGGGAGTGTGTTCTCGCTCCTGCAGCACGACGGACAGCAGGAATTCATTGAGCTGCAGTAAAGCCCATGCCGAATGCGCTTCTGACAGTGAAATCTCACCATCCTTGTTGCTGTCAGCAACTCCCAGCACCAGGGTCAGCAGATCTGCTAAGTTTGCTTGGTCTCCTACTTTTGCCTGCAAGAAAAAAAGTGTATTTGTCAGGGGTTAAAGGGTTAGTTCAACCAAAAATGAAATGATGTTGTTGATTACTCGCCCTCAAGTCTTCTCTAACCCTGAGACCTTCGTTATTCTTTTTGGAAGACAAATTAATAGATGAAATCTGAAAGCTCCCTGATTCTTCATTGACACTAAGGTTTCCGACTCGTTCAAAGTCCAGAAATATAGCAAAAACATCCTCAAAACAAACCATATTCAGTGATTCGATCATAGTATTATCAAGCTATGGGAATACTTTTTTGAGCACATAAAACAAAAATAACTCTCATGAATGTGCCCCCTATACTGACACTGAGGAGAAGTAAAAAGTTGTTAGTAAAATGTTGTAATTGAAGCACTGAAGATACATGGTCTATTTTAATTTCATTCAATATAGTCATGGCCAAAAGTTTTGAGAATTACATAAATATTGGAAATTGGAAAAGTTGCTGCTTAAGTTTTTATAATAGCAATTTGCATACACTCCAGAATGTTCTGAAGAGTGATCAGATGAATTGCATAGCCCTTCTTTGCCATGAAAATTAACTTAATCCTGAAAAAAAACTTTCCACTGCATTTCATTGCTGTCATTAAAGTACCTGCTGAGATCATTTCAGTAATCGTCTTGTTAACTAAAGTGAGCATGTTGACGAGCACAAGGCTGGAGATCATTATGTCAGGCTGATTGGGTTAGAATGGCAGACTTGACATAGAGGAGGTAATGCTTAAAATCATTGTTCTTCCATTGTTAACCATGGTGACCTGCAAAGAAATGCGTGCAGCCATCATTGCGGTGGATTTGCTCTTCAGTGTTTGAATTTTTAGTCTCCTAAAGAGGATTCAGCTGCGGGATCGCAGTGCCACCAGTGCAGAGCTTGCTCAGGAATGGCAGCAGGCAGGTGTGAGCGCATCTGCATGCACAGTGAGGCGAAGACTTTTGGAAGATGGCCTGGTGTCAAAAAGGGCAGCAAAGAAGCCACTTCTTTCCAAAAAAACATCAGGGACAGATTGATCTTCTGCAAAAAGTATGGCGAATGGACTGCTGAGCACTGGCGCAAAGTCATATTCTCTGATGAAGCCCCTTTCCGATTGTTTGGGCATCTGGAAAAAGGCTTGTCCAGAGAAGAAAAGGTGAGCACTACCATTAGTCCTGTGTCATGCCAACAGTAAAGCATCCTGAGACCATTCATGTGTGGGGTTGGTTCTCATCCAAGGGAGTGGGCTCACTCACAATTTTGCCCAAAAACACAGCCATGAATAAAGAATGGTACCAAAACACCCTCCAACAGCAACTTCTTCCAACAATCCAACAACAGTTTGGTAAAGAACAATTCATTTTTCAGCATGATGGAGCACCGTGCCATAAGGTAAAAGTGATGTCTAAGTGGCTCAGGGACCAAAACATTAACATTTTGGGTCCATGGCCTGGAAACTCCCCAGAGCCTAATCCCATTGAGAACTTGTGGTCAATCGTCAAGAGGCGGGTGGACAAACAAAAACCCACTAATTCTGACAAACTCCAAGAAGTGATTATGAAAGAATGGGTTGCTATCAGTCAGGATTTGAAGAAGTTGATTGAGAGCATGCCCAGTTGAATTGCAGAGGTCCTGAAAAAGAAGGGCCAACACTGCAAATACTGACTCTTTGCATAAATGTCATGTAATTGTGGATAAAAGCCTTTGAAACATATAAAGTGCTTGTAATTATATTTCAGTACATCACAGAAACAACTGAAACAAAGATCTAAAAGCAGTTTAGCAGCAAACTTTGTGAAAACTAATATTTGTCATTCTCAAAACGTTTCACCACGACTGTATATTTAATTTGTTTTATGAAGATTAATGAAGATCTCTGGGGTTTGGAATGACATTATTAATTATTGACAGAATTTTCATATTTGGGTTCAGAAAATCTATTTCCCTCTACATGCCAAATTGTCGATTTGTAGAGGTTACAAACAAGCTTTTATAAATGTATTTATTTAATAATAATATTACAATCACCAGTTTCCATTTATTCTCCCATTTTTTGATGGTTAAATGCTTTAATATTTTTTACTACTTTTGCTACTACTATAATTGTTTTATTGTTGTTGTTGTCACAATATTATTATCTTTTATTATAATTTCTACCAATAATATTATAGCCTTCAGTTAAACATTCATACAATAATTTATGATTTCTGCCATTTTTTTGGTGGTTAAAATGTCAGTTATCTTGGATTTTTACTGTCATTATTGTCATTGTTGTTTTTTCTGATAATAATAATATTTTTATATGCTCCAACTTCCAAATATGTGGTCCAGAGAATGGATAAATGGATATTAACCTAACACCATTCTAAATCTATAATCAAGAAATACCAAGAATAAGACAGACAGACAGACAGATGCTAAACCTTTAGATGGCTGAAAACCATTTCTTTGAACTTCTGCATTGATGTGCCTTTGGTTGGCCTGCTGAAGGACACAGACTCTTTTCGGGGCTCCAGTTCAAAACCCAGATCATAATGAGGATCTTCCTTCATCTGGCACTTTATGATCCCTTCCATGTCACCCCAACTGCCCGAATAGACCTAAATGAATAAGGTGACACGTGATTGTTGTGTTCATTATCCACACTATTACTCATGGCAGTCTTTAAACACAATGTTTTGTGATTTCTTAAAGTAATCACAGGTATCAATAGGATGATGAGCATTTGCTTGAAAAGAAAAACGTATACACTTGAGTTAAACAGCAGTGCCTTAAAAAAGTGACTAAAGGGCAAATATTTTTAAAAAGCTTTTAAATGTTGCATATCTCAAATACACTGGAAACATTACACATTTAAAGTGAATCAAAGTGTTACGAGATTTTAATATTATTATATTTTATATTTATTATATTTTGTATTTACAAGAGGCAAATAAAATGAATATTATTCTGTAACAATTGGGTTCCTAAGTATTTGTTTTATCTACCATGGATGTGGTACCAGTGGTTACAGGTTTCCAGCTTTCTTCAAATATCTTTAGTGTTCAACAGAAAAAAAGAAACTCATAAAGGTTTGGAATCACTTGAGTGCGAGTAAATAGTGAGGAAATCTTTGATTGTGGGTGAACGATCCTGTTAATGGCAGCTGTTTTTGTTTTTCGAAGAATTAATGAATTATCTCATTAAACTACACACTGCTATTATTTTGAACACACTCCTTATAATGGATTAGCTAATTACTCGGAACAAGCAGCACACATGACTATTACACTGCTACATCTATTACCACTGCTAATAACAGTGGTTCAAGATATTACTGATGTTGTACTGCTATATTTATCAACACAATTGTATGTCTATTAATTAATAAGGGTTTATTTTATCAAATAGGTTTTATCCATCCTTATTTGTGATTCATGATTACTGTGCACTCAAATGTTTATTTTGTGTGGACCCTGATCATCGAAAGCATGCACTCATTAAATCACACAACAGTTTCTATGCTATATTAATGAGCTGCTGTGTCTGACCTGATTGCTGGGTTTGGCAGAGAGACACTTCCCCAAGTAAAGAGTGTCCTTCTCACACAAGCTGTTGCAGGCTGAACCATCAATCACACCCTTCTGGAATTTATCACACTGGAAAAACATGGAGATACACATAACGTCAAACTCTATGCTGAATTATTCATTTAATTCCATGACATAGCAGCACTCCCTAACGATTGCCTGATCCATTTCTTTAGACTGTATCTTATATGATCACCCTCCTCTAGATGGCTCCCTTCTTTATGTAATGTTTGCACTAGGTGTCTAAAAGCAGTGGAGGTGCACTCTTCAAATAAACCATTGATTAAAACATCACATGAATATACATATACTATACATCCTTCATCATTTATCAAAATACTATTTTGAAATCTTCATCATGATCCAATGAACTGCTAATTTATAAAACTGATTATTACTTACATTTTTTCAACTAAAACCATATCGTAAATTTTTTATGAGTGAATGTGGAAAAAGGTTTTTGAATGTTACAAAATTCATTCATTTTTCTTTGACTTAGTCTCAGATTTATCAGGGGTCGCCACAGTGGAATGAACCGCCAAAACGGCTAAAATATTTTGCATATATATATTTTCATATTTCAGTAAACAAATTTTATACATTAAGAATAATAAACTTAGTTTTATACTATCATTTAACAGCCACCCCGCCACATCCAAAAATAAAGAGGATAAAAAAATGAGGGAGTGATGGCAAGTTTGTCAGTTCTCTTTTGTCCAATGCAGTCAGTTTTCTATATATTTTTCTCTTTTTTGAAAAAGGGTCATCATGGTTTTATTGTTTTGTCATTGGAAGCTAATTTGAATGTAAAAAATATATATTTTTTGAACTTAAACCATAAATTGTCAATCATTTCTACATAAAACAAATAATAATAAAATAAAATGACAATACAATACAATAAAATAAAATAAATCAAGCGTAACTGAGTAAATAAAAAATACATATCTAAAAAATCCAGAAAATGTTATTAATCAAGAAATACTTAAAGCATCTAGTAAAGAACTGAAAACTCACAATAGCGTTTTTGCACTCATGTCCACGGCACAGTTCTGTGTATGAAGAGTATTCGACATACACCACCCAGCTTCCCACGAAAACCGCCAACCAGGAGAAAAACAGGAACTTCATGTGTAGGTATGAAAACCGGGCCTGTGCATGAACAGACGGACAAAACAAAATACCTCCATATTAAAAATATCTACAGATTTTCTTAAAGGTTTTACTTAAAATGCCAGTGATCAGGGTCTTTGGTGAACAAAGTCATTTTTAAAGTTTTATCGGTGCACAGAAGTGTTCTTGGAGCTTCATATGATTACAGTTGAACCACTGAAGTCACATCGAATGTTTTGACAAGGTTTTTGGTTCCTTTTCTGGACTTTGAACATCTCAGGAATGTTGCTGTATGGAGGGTCAGAGATCCCTTGGATTTCATCTTAAATATCTTAATTTGTATCTGACGATGAACAAAGGTCTCAGGGGTTTGGAACGACATGAGGGTGAGTAATTCATTCATTCATTCATTCATTCATTCATTTTCATTTCGGCTTAGTCCCTTTATTAATCTGGGGTCGCCACAGCGGAATGAACCGCCAAGGGTGAGTAATTAATAACTGAATTAAAATATTTGGGTGAACTAACCCTTTGAGTTTCACATTTTCCAGACGTCATGCAAGCAAAAAATAAATAAATAAAAGATAAATACCAGTATAACATTTTGAATTGTTAATCATAGTTTCCTAGTTTAAGAACGTAAAATACAATGCTAATATATATGTTTTCTTATGAGCTGAAACACGACTATCATTTTTTCTATTCATTTAACCTCTGAGGCACTGCATCCAGAAAAATCCTCTCATCTTTTATTTGTGTGTGACCTTTTGAAGCTCAGAGCGCAGGGAAACTATCATCTTGACAGGCACACAGGATGTGTGATCCACTATAAATAACCCCGCTCACTTCAGACATGGAGGGCACTTCATGAAATATCACTTTTACCTAGATTTCTAAAAACAACAGAGGGCAGAATTTATCCCAAGCTTATTTATGGAACAATAAACAGGAAAATCTTTGCAAATCCATTAGACCATTTCCCAGAATCAGGCTCCTCTGACAAAGTGCTTGACTTTTATATACGGTCAATTTTCTCCTTTTCCTGTGGGCAGATTTTCACAAGGAGAAAAGCCGACTAATGTATGTTACAGCTTCATCTTAAAAATAATTGCTAATGTTTGAGAGAGATGTGGGAATAGATTTCAAACGAAAAGCCAAGTCAAAGCTTTCCTGAAAATACAAGAGTGAGCAGAGTGGCACACAGACAGCTCATTTCAGCAGCATCATAGCCCTCCGTGCTCTGACATTTCCTTATCCACAAAATCTGAGCTGACAGAACTTCTCTTCTGGCATGAAGAGAAGGAACGGGTCTCACTGTGAGTGTGATTGCCTGAAGTGGCTCCACGAGAAAAAATTTACATCTGGGCCCTTTGTTTCTGAGAGGCACTTGGTGTGGTAGCAGTTGTTTGCAGATTGCTTATTAGCACCGGTAAGAGAGTTTGTTTAAGATGATCTTAATGCAAACACATCAACATGTCCTCAATTTTTAAGACCGTATAAATCATTTGCCACTTTCCTGATATATGGCCACAAATAAAACATAATGCATTGTGCGCTTTTATAATGATATTTGAAATGACATTTTGGCGAAACGTAAAATAAGTTAGTTGCACGTTTTCAGACGACAAATCAACTAAAGCACAGGTCACTAACATTGCAGGTTTGGACCCAGAAGCTGTCCCATACGGACCCAGACCTACAGCCTAGCCTAGAGGTCTGCGGGGGGCAGTTTCTTCAGTCCTGCTCCTGCTGGGTTTTACAGATGGTTCCTGCTATTTATTGACTATTTGTTCACTCATTGTCCACTGTTCCCGCTGAATTAAGAGGAGAGGAAAGAGCTGAACAGTCTCTCTTTGTTTAACCTTTACGTTCTGTGCAGATCCGGGTCAGTCAGCATGAATGTGGTTTCATTTAACACAGTGGTGCAAACCCAGTGTTGAATAAAAAACTTTCAAATCCACTTTTGTCATAATTCTCATTTTATAATGTTATATCTCACCTTTATAATGTTACATCTAATGTTCCCAGGGTGGGTTACAACTAACCCAGACTATGGGGTGAATTGTAACATTTCACTCATCCTGTTTGAAGCATAAATGTGCATGTTCTGTTTCTGCTGCAAATAAAACATTTATGCCATTTAAAAGCAGACACTTGTAAACTTAAAGAGTTTAGATGCAAAAATGCCGTTTGATATTTTCTTCTAAAATTATAATTTCCCTCCGACTCCTGTGTGTCGGCTCCGTAATTTTACTTTTATATTGACGAACGTGTTCTTTTAATTGCCTTTAAAGTGAAATAACTGATTATTAACATAGAAGCCTGAGGAAAATGATAATTTTAGGAGAAAATCTTTACTTGTAGTCATAATTTCATGGCAATCACAGCTCACAGAAACTGTACTATAACAACTACAATAAAAATATGGGAAATACATTTTTAATTATTAACCATTATATAAAAATCATATTTTAATATTTAATTTGTAAAATTGTATATATTGTGAAGATAGAAGATTAAGAGCAGCACCGGAAGATTGTTTTCTATATAATTTTCTTTGCAAACAATGTGTTTGTGGTTCCAAACAAATGAGAATAAAGAATTTTCACCTTCATATTTTATATCATCCTACCATGGGTAGCTTACAGCCCCCTGACTTAGTCAGAAAAATTACTATATGATTGCTGTATTTACCAGCAGGATATGCTGGTGGGGCTTTTGTGGTATATTTTTGGGGTGTTTTGGAAAACAGGGACATTTTCGAGGACAGCTGCGGGTGAAGTCAGAACACCAAAAAGCAGCGCCCAGAAAACAGGGACGTCTGGTCACCCTACAACAAACAACTAAGAAGACAATATTGACAACATGACAAACTGAGAGAAACAACAGAACAAAAATCAATGGAATATAATACCAAAATAATGATATGTTGATTTTGAAGTATCCTAAATTGGAGCACACTCACTGTAAATAAATATTTTTAACCTTTAAAATGAAGGTGTGTATTAAAGGTGGTGGGATGATATAAAATAGGATGTAAAGGTGATAATTCTTTATTCTCATTTGTTTGGAACCACAAACACATTGTTTGCTAATCAAATCTCTGAGGACCAGTTTGCTGAACTTTGCTCGGCTCACTGCAAACAGCTACACTGCTTGCAAAATTCATAAGAAATGCTAAATTATTAACCACAACGATTGCAGCTTTGCATCTCTATAGCACTGTAGCTAGGGTTTAACCATTTTGTAACATCCCTGACTTACACAATATAATCAAGAAGAGTGGGACAAATAGGGGTCTGGTTGTTAAAACAGATGCTTTTACATTAAATCCCACATAGAGCTTTACTCCAAGATGTCACAATTAAACATTTCTACCCTTATAAAATACATCATTTGCATTATTTATTTTGTGCTTGAGTTTGAATGAGGTCAACCTTGCTGAAAGTGTTTCTTATTTAGAGATCTCTAAAACAGTATATGCACCAGAGCTGGTACTTTGTCATTTAAGGGCACAATATGTTAGATTTTCCTATATAATGTCCAAAAAAACACTTTGTATAACAGTGTAATATATTTTATGAGTTATACTTTCTTTATCCAAAATGTTATGAAGAATGTCTTGCCATTTTTCTTGCTAATGGTGTCATACATACTTGATTTCCGGTTTGGGTTTAAAGAAAATGAAAACATAGAAGACACTTCAATATGTTGTGCTTTTTATTAGACTGCAGCATTATAAAAAACAACCATAAAATGTATTTACTATGATAAAACAGTGCTGCTTTATCCCCACGTGACTACAACTGGAAAAGACAGAAGTGGTGAATTGTGGCATAATAAAAGCTCTGCTGCTTTTGTGGCAAGTTGTGCTCTTCTCTCATCAGTTGCTTCAGTAGTTTTCATGCTACCATGATAAGTTTTGCATACTTTAGCTCAACCACGAATATGCAAGAGTCTTTCTGTAAGAGTCCAATAGGATGTAATGAAGATGACAACTCCCATGATTCAACATGGTGCCATCAAATATGTCTTTGTCACCCTCTAGCGTCAAAAATTACATACTGTGCCTTTAATCCAATGCAAATATACAATTTCTAAATTTTGGTAGACCAATAAAATATCTCGTAAATTTTTGGCCATTCTGAAATGAATACCATTTGCCTATAATTAAAATGAACTGCAATTTTACATTTTTACATTATCCTTCAAACCACAAGTAATTGCACAGTGTTTTAACTGTTGTTGCCTTTGAATTGCTTAGCAATTTTTATAATTGACTTCAGTGATTACATTGCTCCAAGACAAGAGGCCATCTTTAGAAGTACCAAGGACTTTTGTATTGAAAGGGACCAAAAAATGGTGTAAACAAGGACTTTATTTTGCCTAGAAATGGATGCTGCAAACTCATGCATGGTATAGCATGTACCACAAGAAATATAAACTATGAAAAAGATAGCTTTCCACCGCAGACATTCAAGCTGTTGTTTTATTATTCATTAATACAAGCCCTCAGATGCATGCAATATAAATGCACATAAATGAACATGCTCCCATTTGCCCAGCAAATCATTAAATACTCAAGAGTGAATGATCTCATTCCATATCAATGGTAGTTGATGATTATGTACTGTATACTGCAGAAGATTAAGCAGACACAAAACAGACCTGATGGAGCCTCTTCTCTCTGTTAATGATGATATGTTGGGCAGTGACTTTCTTCTTCTTCAGTCTGTTTTGTTTATAGCTCAGTGTCAGTTCTCCAGTTTCTCTCTCATGTTGGTGTTTTATCTCAGAGAACATCCAAATTTCTAGCTGACAGTAAGCCTCTTTTAATCAGCCTCCTATTTCATGGTACAAGCCTGAGTAAGATTTAATCTGTACTCTATTTTGCTAAAGCGAATCTAGTTATTTTGAGAGCCTGAAGACGTACAAATACCAATATCCTATCCAGTGCTGATCTAAACCAACAACCAAAATACCAATAATGTAACATGATTGATTTTAAGTCCCAGCTGACTGGAATAAACCTCACAGACTGAACTGGCTTTACCAGTTTCTGAAGGAAAATTTCGGTGGCTACAGGCAGATTTGAGATTATATTAGACGTGCTGATAATCAATAATGCAACATATCATGATAATAAACACCCACAAGAAACAATAGTATGGTAATTCATAGTAAATACTATAGTGTCTTTGAACCATGCTATAGTAAGGTACTTATATCAATCTGTTGGGGTGATTCTATAGTTGCTAGTTGCCCAATACTACAGAGTATATTATACTACAATACACCATAGGTACTGTAGTAAAAACTAGAGTATACTACAGTATTTATTATGGTTAATCAGTTCACTATATTTAATACTACAGTATGCTGTATACTATAAATACTATAATATATACAGTATAATACATTTTACCATAGCATGTTTCAAAAACACTAGTTTTTACTATAGTATTTTCTTCACATGGACTTGTATGATATCAAAATACAACAACTCTATATTTATATTTTTGATTGCCTTCCAATGCTCAATTTCACAGTTACATTAAACTAATGATGAAAACTGCATTTATTAATCTTAGTCATGTTAATTTCTTGGTTATTGTTTAATAACACATCAAAAATCATAACTGTTTTATTTAGTCGAGCAAATATCTAATAAAGTGTATTTTTTTCAACTAACATTAACATAACTTCTCTAACAAATGCAGCCCTCTCTTACTGTTTACATCTACTAATGAGACCTCACTGTAAAATGTTGCCTATCATATTTCATAATCCTTTTGAAACTCAATTTGTTTATTCTGTAAGAACTACAAAAAGTACCCAGATTTCTGTTTGGCAGATTGTCAATATTGTAACAATATATATGATATATATGATACAATATATATAATAATAACAGTTTCAGCAACAATCACAACAATAAAATATAATATCTTCATATGCCTAGACCATATATTTAACTCTAGAAATATTTTGAAAGGCTCTCAGTCACCCTCTCATTGGTCTCATCTGTTAGTTTGTCTGTAATCTAAATTGATCATCTCTCTCTCTCTCTCTCTCTCTCTCTCTCTCTCTCTCTCT
>CAIGQW010054109.1:18652256-18670873 GCA_903798125.1 Danio choprae | reverse complement strand
TAAGCTAAATTGTCCGTAGTGTATGTGTGCGAATGAGTGTGTATGGATGTTTCCCAGTGATGGGTTGCGGCTGGAAGGGCATCCGCTGTGTAAAACATGTGCTGGATGGATTGGCGGTTCATTCCGCTGTGGCGACCCCTGATGGATAAAGGGACTAAGCCGAAGGAAAATGAATGAACGAATAAAAAAATATAAGCAAAATCTATGTTGCATATATGAAATATATTTTATATATGTGAAATCCAAACATGAACTTATGTAATTTACATATATTGACATATATCAGATTTCTATGTGTGTTGTGTCAATCTGACCAGAATTTAACCTTGAAACAGAGAGGTCATGGTTTGGTGTGTGGCATATTCTTGTGTACACAGTATGTATCTTTTCATTGTCACACAGGTACAAACGCAGGACTATGAAAACTTGTTGACAGCACGGAAATTAGATGTTATCAGGCAGGATCCCGACTTTCACCTTTCCTGTACTACTGACTTGTCTTGTGACTGGACACAAAGAACAATGGAGGAGGTGAGCACAGGAAGGAGAGAAGACAGAAAGTAGGAAAGAGGAGGGAACGAGCAGATCGTGGAGTATGTAAGGTCAGCAGAGTCAGGTTTCCTGCTTGAGCTGAAATCTCCTCTTCAACCATTAACACAAGTGACTCAAGCACCAAGTTTTCTCCTACTAGTAACCACAGAGGTTACCACAGGAGTCATGAAGGTCAATTCCCAAAGCCCAGCATATCTCATTAATGCCATATTTGTTTTAGTGAGTGTGTTTTTTTGAGTGAAACATTAGTGTTGTTGTCAAAACTTTGGGGTGGAAGCCACTCATACTTCAGCAGTCTGTGTGTTTATGCAAGTGTTCACACATTGAAGTGGTCAGGGGTGTCGTATTTTAATAGCTAACCTAGACCCTCGGAATTGTAAGAAGATATTTACTCCTGCAGAAAGAATCGGATGGGGGTATTTACACTGACTTATACCACAGTATGGGCTTGGAAAGGTTTTGTTTTCTCTTCAGCCATTTAGATTTTTTTCCTGCTCAAACAGAGGGAAAAAAGGCAATATCAACTTGTGTTAAAGGGAAAATATGGGAACATTTACAGAAAATAATTTTCAACTGAAAAGAATTTAGGCATTTGCCATTGGGTTACATAACTGCAGTGTTACAATTTTGAAAAGGATACCATGTTATTTGTGTGTAAACTACAACAGTGTGAATGTGTGAAAACTGTCACACCATGTGCTTACATATTACCCTAAAACATATTTGTACCCTAAAAGAAATATTTGCTTTGCGGATAGTTGTAATTCAGCGTTTGTTTGCTTTCATTCTGTTATAAAACTAATACAATCACACAGAGATCTCTGGGAATGCCTTTTTTGTTTTTCAACTGATATTCTATAGACATATAGACATTTATTTATGAAAATACCATAATTTTATAGTATTTTAGTGTAAAAAATGTAATGTCAATGTGTTTAAAAACTGTATATGGTATTGTTACTTACTGTACACTAGGTTTAAACGTGTAATATAGATGAATTATTGTTACTATTAACTATTATATACAATTTCATTTAAGTATTATAAATTAACTATACTTAACTATGAACTGTTACTTAATGCTGAAAACCTGTAACCATTGACTTTCATAATATATATTTTTTCCTGCTATGGATGTCAATTGTAGGTATTTAGCTTACTCAACTATCCTCTTCAGTGTTCAACAGAAGAAATAAACTCATAAAGGTTTATAAACACTTGAGGGTGTGTAAATAGTAAGTAAAATGTTTAGTTTTGGGTGAACTACCCCTTTAACAATCATTTTTACTAAATGTTAAATGGTTAGCTGGTGGCTTAAATCTTAAAATGTACTGTTGGGTGTTATATTTTTAAATGAACTAAGAGTCAAGGATGGTTGAGACGATTGCATATAAGTTAGTAATGAATTAACTTTCATTCATTCATTCATTTTCATTTCGCCTTAGTCCCTTTATTAATCAGGGGTCGCCACAGCGAAATGAACCGCCAACTTATCCAGCATATGTTTTATGCAGAGGATGACCTTCCAGCCACAACCCATCACTGGGAAACATCCATACACACTCACTCTTTCACACACACACACACACACACTCATACACTACAGCCAATTTAGCTTACCCAATTCACCTATAGCGCATGTCTTTGGACTTGTGGGGGAAACCGGAGCACCCAGAGAAAACCCATGCGAACACGGGGAGAACATGCAAACTCCATAAAGAAATGCCAACTGACCCAGCTGAGGCTTGAACCAGCAACCTTCTTGCCGTGAGACGTTTGTGCTACCCACTGAGCCACCGAGTCGCCCTTACTTAAATATTTTTAATTAAATATTCATTTATTCATTCATTTTCTTTTCGGCTTAGTCCCTTTATTAATTTGGGGTCGCCACAGCAGAATGAACCGCCAACTTATCCAGCATATGTTTTACGCAGCGGATGCCCTTCCCAGCTGGACTAATGAAATATTATTATTGTTAATATATTGTAGCACTATATGTGTCTCTTTTTTACTTACATATTCCTTTACACCTATCTGAATGTTTGTTCTATGAGATGTAGAATGTTTGTTCACCAGAGATGTCAAACCATTGTTCCAATCAATCGTGCGTGTGTGTGTGTGCGTGTGTGTGTTTTAGGATGATATTCTGAAGTTTATAGCATAATAAAAAGGGGGAAAGGAGTTCCATTCTTTGTTTTTAGTTTTGAAAAAGAAATTCCTTCAGAACCGGCATTTCAATTTACAGTACACAAAATCAAATACTTTAAATGTTAGCCTAAGCTCTTCTGAAACATGTTATTGGCTAAGTCTGTTTGTCTTAAGTAAACCCTTTTGACATTTTTCAGAGCTCGCCATTTTTCAGAGCTTTCATCGTATTTACCATCTGTCTATTTTCTCTTGCCCTTAAATGTGGCGTCTCCTCGTATTTATCCCATAATTACAACTGAGACAGGTTCCAAAACCCATCACCACTCTAACAAAGTTTTATTCTCGTTCCTGCAAACGACCATAATTACAACATTGCCATTCAAACAGAATTTGGCTATTGATTATGCATATATGTAATCCTGCGAAGTTAAATCTCACAAAGAGACGGAACGGAGGAAAACGTCAGGCCGAATGACCTGCTGAACCCACTGCTCCTCTGGAAGTCACAGACAGTGTCGGCTGTCCCCAATGAGAAGGCTTGACTTGGGTACAACCATGTCACTTTGTGATGCTTGGCTTTATGCCTGAACTCAGCAGCTGCCATAAATAAACAGTGTTGAGAGCCACTGGCCTAAACCCAACCATGTCTACATTGGACGAGAGCTTATGGGCTGCTGGACAGAATCTGGCTCCACACTGAAAGCAGTAACCCTCTCCTTAACCCCCATTCACTTCAGTGCTCAACCATGGCTGAGAAACACTCAGTGAGAGCAAAAAGGGGTAAAGAAATGGACAATAAATCTGTCAGGATAATGTAAGTTCATAAGTCAGCAAAATATATAACACTGTTGTAATGGTTTTGGGATATTTGAATGAAAAATCATGCATATTGTGCCTTTAGTTTAAATGCAAAAAGCATAAATTTGATAGTATTTTAGTGTATTTTTACTGTATATGGTATTACTGGGCAGTGCAGTGGCGCAGTGGGTAGCGATGTCGCCACACAACAAGAAGGTCGCTGGTTCGAGCCTCAGCTAGGTCAGCTAGCATTTCTATGTGGAGTTTGCATGTTCTCCCCATTTTGGCGTGGGTTTCCTCTGGGTGCTCCGGTTTCCCCCGGTTCATTCCGCTGTGGCGACCCCTGATGAATAAAGGGACTAAGCCGAAAAGAAAATTAATAGTATTACTGTACAGTCTGTACAGTTTTTTTCACTTGGCTGTGGACTCTGTCTACATATACAATTTCAAATAACTTTTAACTTTTTTTAACATTTAAACTTACTGTTGGTGTAATATAGATCAGCTATTCTTATTTTATATAAATTCATATATTTAACTATTATTAACTTTTTCATGGGCTGCACGGTGGCGCAGTGGGTAGCACAATCGCCTCACAGCAAGAAGGTCACTGGTTTGAGCCTCGGCTGGGTCAGTTGGCATTTCTGTGTGGAGTTTGCATGTTCTCCCTGTGTTGGTGTGGGTTTCCTCCGGGTGCTCCGGTTTCCCCCACAAGTCCAAACACATGCGGTATAGGTGAATTGGGTAAGCTAAATTGTCCATAGTGTATGTGTGAATGAGTGTGTGTGGATGTTTCCCAGTGATAGGTTGCAGCTGGAAGGGCCTATGCTGGATAAGTTGGCGGTTCATTCCGCTGTGGCGACCCCAGATTAATAAAGGGACTAAGCCGAAAAGAAAATGAATGAATGACTGAATAACTTTTTCATTATATTGTAATAAATTAACTATTAGTTAAATTTATGAGTTACATAAAACAACAGAGAAGAGTAAGGTTTGATGCAATGAGTAGGGAAGCGTTTAAGGGCTAGGTAAGTATAATTTTGTGGCATGGGCAAAGTTAAGAGATGGTTTATAGGGTCGGGTTCACTGGGATGGATAGGTTTAAGAGATAGTTAAGGTTAGAGACATGTTGAGTGGTATACAATCTAAAAATGCTGGATTGTTTCAACCAGCATTGGCTGGTTGGGGTTAAGACAGGATTGGTTAAATTTAACAGTTAGTTAACGTTAGGTGCAGCTGATATTCATTAAGGGTTGAGAAACGGGTAAGTGTAGATCAAGTTTAATTACAGATGTAATTAGTTGCAATTCAGATGCAAACACCTCTAAGTGCCATCTGAAATTTTCTTCTAAAATGAGCCTCACATGCTTGTGCTTAGTTATTTCACTTTTAAGGGGACCTATTATGCCCCTTTCTACAAGATGTAAAGCAAGTCTTTGCTGTCCTTACAGTTTGTATGTGAAGTTTTAGATCACATATTTTATTATTTGAAACTGCTCCTTTTAGGCTTTAATCCAAATTGTGCTGTTTTGGTGACTGTTGCTTTAAATTCAAATGAGATTGTGCTCGTTTCAGAGGGTGTAGCTACAAATGCCCATGTGTCAGCATAGTGACAGATTTAAAATGTTATTCAAAACTGAAAATGTCTAAAGAAGTGGCTCAGAAGAAGGTCATCTGGAGACACGTTTGTGCATACTAAAACTCGGCATTTATAATGCCTCTTAGTCGCTGGCATTACCTACAACAGGTACGGCACAATAACTCTAATGGCGGAAGACTGCTTTTCACTTAGGGCTGTCTATGACAAGGAGTGAGAGGTCATCACTAATGAGCGGGGCTTTCCCCCTTTGTTGACATGTACAAAGGGAGAATGTCAAGCACAGTGTTTCATGCATATCAAGTGGGATTAAAAAAATTGAATTAATACATTTTAAACATTAAAGGCTGGCTATATTCACATAATGTTGCTCCACAACTGTGTTTTAACCATTATTAAAGGGATTTTTGTATAATAGGTCCCTTTAAAGGCAATTAAAACAACTTCATCACCATAAAAGTGAAATTACAGAACCTACTACACACAAAAACTCAAATTAAACTGCTTGTTTTAGAAAAAAATTTCAGATAGTACTGGATTTGGATCTGAACTCTCTGATCTCTGCAGGTTTTATATATAAATACATGTATGTACACAATAACTGCAGTGTCTCAAATGACTAATTTAAATATTAGTACATAGTAGCTTACAGTTGAACTACTACAAGTTTACTATTGCATAAAGTGAGTCCATAAATCATGTTTACAATCTTCTTTAGTCTATTTCTTGTTTTACAAGCTCATTCAACATAAAGAGGAAAGTGTTTGCTCCATTTAAATAATCTTGGGCATGATCTTAACACACTTGTCCAATCTATAATCGTCTCACTCATTTAAAAAGACACACCCAGAACCAGCACAAACACATCAGTTCCCCAGTGGGAGGGGAACTACAATGCTATGTGGAAACTTCCACTATGGGGATTTCGTCAGAAAGCCAATCATCTGAAGAGTAATAAAACGAGCCAATGAAATGCCAATGAGTTGGTGGTGTCAGCGCGCACAGCTGGCAGCAATCACAATCAGTCTGTGTATAAGATGCCAGCTCTGCCCTGAAACCATACCTTTTCACTTTCAGAAGCCTCACACACTGAAACTGTCATTTGCTGTTTTCCTCCGACTTCTAATTGAGAGAGAGAGAAGGAGAAAGCTGCCGGCTTACAGCAGGCTGTTTCTCCCGGTCCCAGAGCGAGCGACAACGCAAGCAGCAACGATGGAGCTAGGTTCATTCTCCCTGCCCTGAGCATTTCTCTGGTCTGGTTCTTCAAGAGCGGTTTGTATAAAAGCAAGTTCCCTGAAAGAGCAACACGGTCGAACAATGCGTCTTTTTAAAGATGTTGTTCCGACCGTGCATTATCGTTCCGACCGTGCGGTGGTTTCCTGTCCCCGGATAATGGAAACGAGCACTGTGTGGCATGTCTGGGGGTCCAGCATGTGAATGCGGTGCTCGCGGGCAGTACATGTCATCACAGCGATGCCATGTCTGTCGCGCAGCTAAGATCGCGACTTGCTCTTGCAAAAGGGCGTGCCACCCCTGTTGTCCCCCACAATAAAGCGGTTGGCACGCGGGCAGATCTGAGGGTTACAGTGGGGGTCAATTCGCCTCCCCTTGCTCCTCAGCGTGCTCTATCCAAGCTTTGAGTGAGAGAAGCGCTCCATCCTCCCGGATGGTCACCCTTTGACTCGATGACACCAGGGACCAGATGTCCATTGCTGCATCAGAGGGTGGGCTATCACTATCCGACGAGGATCCGGACCTGCTCCCTCCCTCCAGGGTGGTTTGCGAGGCGCCAGATCTATAAGCGGATATGATGGCCATGCTTTCCCGGGCTGCTTCGGCGGTGGGTCTGGAGAGTTTATCCCCCAGCCCCACGGCCGGACCGACTAGATGGGTGTTATGTGGAGGCTAAGAAGAAGGCCAAGCCTTCTAAGCCTCCCATCCCCTTCTTCCCTGAAGTGCACAGTGAGCTCACGCAGTCTTGGAGGGCACCTTTCTCTGCCCGATCTGCGTGTGCTTCTGCTCACACCACCCTTGACGGTGGAGCAGCCAGGGGGTACGAGGCGTTTCCCCAGGTTGAGCGTACCATTGCGGTCAATCTTTGCCCGCATGGTGCCTCTTCCTGGTGTGGTCAGCCTCGTCTTCTGTCCAAAGCATGTAGGTTATCTGCGTCTCTCGGGGCCAGAGCCTACACTGCTGCGGGCCAGGCTGCTTCTGCCCTGCATGCAATGGTTACGTACCAGCGGTACCAAGCGCAGGCGTTGGCTCAGCTGCACGAGGGTGGTTCTGACCCAGGCTTAATGCATGAGCTCCGCACCGCAACCAACTATGCTCTGCGTACCACCAAGTTGGCTGCGTGTGCCCTGGGAAAGACGATGGCCATATTAGTGGTCCAGGAGCGCCACCTCTGGTTAAACCTGGCTGAGATGTGTGATGTTGACAAAGTCCAGTTTCTTAATACACCCATCTCCAAGGCTGGCCTGTTTGGCGACACCGTCGGTGAGTTCACCCAGGAAATTACGGCGGTGAAAGAGCTGTCGGGCCCTCCTCGCCGAGGGCGCCCGCCTGCGGCTTCTAGGCCTGCTTCACCACCCCTGCCCGCTCCACCGGCTAAGCGTCCACGTCGAGCACCCAGCGGGCATGCAGCACCCCCGCCCCAGGGTGCCGTTAAGTCCGGTAAACGGACCGCGAAGCGGCCCTGAGACGGGCAATCCGGAGAAGAGGGGACTTGCTCTTTCCTCGGTGGAGGGCTGAGCGCAACATCAAACGGTGTTTTTCAACACCAGGCTGCTCACGGCCAGCGGCCACCAAATTATCAAAGAAAGAGCTTTTTCCCTCTTCTCTGGATGTGACAGCCCAAACACTGCCAGTTTGGGACTCTATGCCTTCCAGCTCGCAGGATCGATGCATCTCGCCACGAGCTCGGAGTATGTTAGAGGACGGGCTCCCTTCTCTCGCACTGCCGTCCCCCCTCAGAACCCTGGGAGGACGGTGAGTGTGAATTCCTTATATCCTGCTTTTCCTCGGGACCCCATGGCTCCCGGGGTGAGCCCTCCCATTCCTTGCTGCCCCACCGCTGGTGCGTCAGTGATCGTGCCGTTGGTGCCCCTTGCGCGAGCTCTGGCAGCCTGGTTAGCGCTACCCAGCCCGTCGCAATGGCTCATGCGCATGATCAGACTCGGTTACGCGATTCAATTCGCGAAACACCCTCCCAGGTTCACGGGCGTGTATTACACCAGGGTCAGCCCTGTGTCCACCCCTGTCTTGCGCGAGGAGATTGCTGTCCTCCTGGCGAAGGATGCAATCGAGCCGGTCCCTCCAGCCGAGATGAGCGGGTTTTACAGCCCGTACTTCATCGTACCCAAGAAAAGCGGTGGGTTACGGCCAATCCTAGATCTGCGCGTTTTGAACCGCTGCCTTCACAAGCTGCCGTTCAGAATGCTCACGCAGAGGCGCATCCTCCGATGCGTCCGTCCTCGGTATTGGTTTGCAGCGATAAACCTCAAGGACGCGTATTTTCATGTCTCCATTCTTCCACGCCACCGTCAATTTCTGCGGTTTGCGTTCGAGGGTTGAGCTTGGCAGTACAAGATCCTCCCCTTCGGGCTCTCCCTGTCTCCGCGGGTTTTCACCATACTCGCGGAGGGTGCCCTAGCGCCCCTTCGGCTCGCGGGCATCCCCATTATCTCGACGACTGGCTGATTCTAGCTCACTCGTGGGATCAATTGATTATGCACAGGGACACGGTGCTCAGGCACCTCGACCAGTTGGGGTTTCAGGCCAACCGAGAAAAGAGCAAGTTCGCCCCGGTGCAGAGTATCTCTTTTCTCGGGGTGGAGCTGGACTCGATCACCATGACGGCGCGCCTCTCCCGAGGGCGCGCCGGGCTGATGCTGACCTGTTTGAAGGAGTTCGACAGGAGAACCGTGGTCCCACTGAAATTATTTCAGAGGCTCCTGGGGCATATGGCTTCCGCAGCCACAGTCACGCCGCTCGGATTGCTCCATATGAGACCGCTTCAGCATTGGCTTCATGATCGGGTCCCCAGACGAGCATGGCACACGGGCACACACCGGGTGACTGTCACTCCGCTGTGTCGCTGCATTCTCAGTCCATGGACGGACCCTGCGTTTCTACAGGCCGGTGTGCCTCTAGAATAAGTGTCCAGGCACGTCGTTGTGACGACGGATGCCTCCAGCCCGGGCTGGGGGGCCATGTGTTGCGGGCATGCAGCTGCGGGTCCGTGGAAAGGATCCCGGATGCACTGGCATATCAACTGCCTGGAGCTGTTGGCAGTGTATCTCGCTCTGCACCGTTTTTTACCGGTATTAGAGCGGAAACAAGTACTGGTCAGGACGGTCAGTACGGCGATGGTAGCGTATATCAACCATATGGGGGGTATCCGCTCCCGCCGCATGTCTCAGCTTGCTCGCCGTGTGCTCCTCTGGATATGCCTTTCATATCCCCGGCGTATAACGATGCAGCTGATGCGCTCTTACGGCAGCTTCTGCTTCAGGGAGAATGGAGGCTCCACCCCGACTCTGTCCAGCTGATATGGGCACGCTTTAAGGAAGCCCAGGTCGACCTGTTTGCTTCCTCCGAGAGCACCCACTGCCAGTGGTTTTATTCCCTGACCGAGGCTTCCCTCTGCACAGATGCACTGGCTCACAGCTGGACTCGGGGCATGTGCAAATATGCGTTTCCCCCAGTGAGCCTACTAGCGCAGTTACTGTGCAAGCTCAAGGAGGACGAGGAGCGGGTCTTGCTAGTTGCGCCTCTCTGGCCCAACCGGACCTGGATTTCAGAACTCTTTCTCCTCGCGACAGCCCCTCCCTGGCGAATCCCTTTGACAGAAGACCTTCTCTCTCAAGAATGGGGCACCAGCTGGCACTCACGCCCAGATCTCTGGAACCTCCACGTGTGGTCCATAGACGGAGCGAGGAAGACTTAGGTGACCTACCGGCTGTCGTGGTTAACACCATCACTCAGGCTAGAGCACCCTCTATGAGGCATGCCTATGCCCTGGAGTGGAGTCTATTCACTGAGTGGTGCGATTCTCTCCGAAAAGACCCCCGAACTTGTCAGATGAACGTTCTAATGCAGAGGCTGTCGCCCTCAACACTGTAGGTGTACGTTGCCACCATCTCCGCTCATCATGATGCGGTGGATGGTAGCGCCGTGGGAAGGCATAACCTCGTCATCCGGTTCCTTAGAGGTGCAAGGCGATTAAATCCACCCCGCCCCCCTCTTATGCCCTCTTGGGATCTCTCCATAGTGCTTACGAGCCTACGCAGAGCTCCGTTCGAACCACTCGACTCAGTATCCCTGAGATTGCTGTCCTTGAAGACATCTCTGCTGGTTGCGTTGGCATTGATCAAGAGGGTCGGGGACCTGGAGGCATTTTCGGTCAGTGATTTGTGCCTGGAATTCGAGCCGGATTTCTCTTACGTTATCCTGAGACCCCGGCCTGGATATGTGCCCAAGGTTTCTACCACACCGTTTAAAGACCAGGTGGTGAACCTGCAAGCGCTGCCTTCGGTGGAGGCAGACCCAGCCCTTTCATTGCTGTGTCCTGTTCGTGCTCTGCGTATTTATGTGGACCGCACTCAGAGCTTTAGATCCTCTGAGCAGCTCATTGTTTGTTACGGTGGTCGGCAGAAGGGAAGTGCCGGCGCCTCTCTAACAGATATCTGTAGAGCTGCAGGCTGGGCAACACCTAATACATTTGCGAGATTTTACTATCTTCGAGATAATAAATCTTCAAGGAGCCAATTTCCTCACTTGTGCTGGCTAACCCCGGTGAATGAGGAAATTCGGTGGGTGTTGTAACACGCTTGCGGCACCTTTTCCCTCTAACACAGAGATAAGTGCACATTTTTTACTCTGATCAGTTCAGTACCCCATCTGGCGAACCATACAGAGTTCCTCTGAGGCCCCTAGCATCTGACTCAGAGGAGGAGTCAGGTGCCTGGCCCACTACGTTGTTGGCATGCCCACTTGGTCAGCCCACGTTTTGGGTATAGGTGCCTGCTATGTGCAATCCTCACTGGCGATCCCATATGCTTCACTCAGCCATGTTATAGTTACCTCCTCTTGGCCCGTGTCTTCCCTCCCCACTAACCATCCTTTGTATGTGTACTCCCCCTTTACAGGGTTAGTCCATATGTTATTGCCACCAGGTCTCCCCATTGGGCAGCAGGTGGCCTCCGCAGCGTCCTCCCTATCGGGACTGCACGCTTTCCCAATGTACTGTTGTATCTTAAAATTCCTAGAACTTAACTAGGTGCATTTTTACGACTCCCCGAAAAATATAAGTAAACCTTATCAGGTAAGTAAGGTGAGTAAGGGCCAGGGGACACGTTGGAGGGCTGCGTCTATGGTGATGATCCGCTCACGCTTATGCTTGGCAAACCTCTCACCAACGACGTGGTAAGGTTCAGTCGCTGTGGCGTTTTCCATACATTTCCCCATAGTGGAAGTTTAACACTGCATAGCATTGTAGTTCCCCTCCCGCTGGGGAACGGAATGGTTACTGAAGTAACCCTTGTTCCCCGAGGGGGGGAACAGAAATGCTATGTTCCTTCGCCACATCGATTGCGCCTTAGCTGACAGCTGTAGTTCGGCTTCTTCAGCTAGAAAAGGTATGGTTTCAGGGCAGAGCTAGCATCTTATACACCGACTGATTGTGATTGCTGCCAGCTGTGCGCGCTGACACCGCCAACTCATTGGCATTTCATTGGCTCGTTTTATTACTCTTCAGATGATTGGCTTTCTGATGAAATCCCCATAGTGGAAGTTTCCACATAGCATTTCCGTTCCCCACCTCAGGGAACGAGGGTTACTTCAGTAACCATTCCGTTTTTCCTGCACCAAATCACAACATCAGCAGTAAAGCATCCTCATTGCAAGTTGTATGTATTTATTTGAGTGTTCAATCTGGATGTGATGCAACTCAAAAGCTGTGTACTATGACAAAAAGACAGGAAATATCTAAATTGTCCTTTGATTAGTCTGATTCCTCAACAAATGAAGAATCTGTTACATACAGCATGCCCAGTAAAATCCAACTCATGAACAAATGAATCTTATCAGCTTGTTCAATTTAATTATTCAAAACTAGTGTGTCCAGAGTTGTCTGATGCTTAACTTAATGACTTATATAATTAATAATTGTTATGAATCATCAACAAGCTAAACTGAATTCAGGTTTTTTTTTTTTTTTTTTTTACGTCTGACTAAATTAATAAACTAGACTCATTGATATTTTCAGTGATGTCTACACAGAATGTCAGTATAATTACTTATGTATGTCCTTTTGACAAAATGTCAATGAACATGCAAAAGTAATTCATATATACATACAGTTTGGGCACAGTACATTCTTTTAGGGTTTTTTTTTTTTTAAAGGTTTTTAAGTTTGTCAAGCGGGCCTCACAGTGGCGCAGTGGGTAACACGTTCGCCTCACAGCAAGAAGTCGCTGGTTCGAGCCTCGGCTGGGTCAGTTGGCGTTTCTGTGTGGAGTTTGCATGTTCTCCCTGTGTTGGCGTGGGTTTCCTCCGGGTGCTCCGGTTTCCCCCACAAGTCCAAAGACATGCGGTACAGGTGAATTGGGTAGACTAAATTGTCCGTAGTGTATGAGTGTGAATGGGTGTGTATGGATGTTTCCCAGAGATGGGTTGCAGCTGGAAGGGCATCCGCTGCGTAAAACATATGCTGGATAAGTTGGCGGTTCATTCCGCTGTGGCGACCCCAGATTAATAAAGGGACTAAGCCGAAATGAAAATGAATGAATGAATGAAGTTTGTCAAGCATACAAAGAAATGCAAACAACCTAAATTATTAATAAGGGTTAAAAACATTAAAACATATGCTGGATAAGTTGGCGGTTCATTCCGCTGTGGCGACCCTAGATTAATAAAGGGACTATGAATGAATGAATGAATGAATACTCTCAAATTCAATGTTCAGGTGAAATTCAATATTCAGTATTTCTAAAAGCAACAATTGAACCCATACACAGAGATCAGATATCTGGACACGTCTGCTGGAGAAATAAGTCACTTGCTCAAGCAAACTAGAAAACAGATGGAAAAAGGGTGAAGAGGTAAACAGCCACAATGTGTATTGCACAACACACACACACACGCACGCACGCACGCATGCACGCACGCACACACCCACACACACATACACTCACTGCTATATACTGTTAAGTAGTACTCAAATTATTTTACTTTATGCAGTTTTTATTTCATGAATGAATTACACAAATGTATGTAAAGGCAATTTATAACAGACAATAATATAAAATGTTTTCTTTTCTTTTTAAGATTTTAAAAGGATTACATTTATTTGTTAAAAAAAATGGAAATAACAAAAATTGCAGCAAAATATGAGGACATGGCAATCAATGCAGGATTATACAGAGCTTGTAAACTGTAAAGCTAATGCTAAATTAGGGTATGGCATGTTTTCTGTGAGTGCTAATGAATGCAGTCAGTAGTTTTGAAACTGACAATCAAAGTCTGTCATTCGGCACAGGATGTACTTCCACTGCCGATCCCTGCAATACATAAAAAAAGTCAATAGAAAACTATTTAGTATGCAGTAACAACTATAAAAATGCACTAGAAGCAAAATATTCAAATGAATAATACAATAGTGTTGAAAATGAAAGACAATAGTGTTCATACAGACCTCAGTACACCACTGAAGGTAGTTTGAGCCCCCCTAATAAAGTAGCCGTAACTGGGAACCACCATCTCCCCCTCTTCTCTGTAGTACTCTGGAACATCATATGTCTTCCTGTGCATAAATCATCAATATGCAATTAACTGGAAGGTTTTAAATTACATTGAAAACATCCTATTGTCTCATTTTAATCTAATCACAATTATGTCCATTATGGCGAATGACTGAACGTGTTGTTTGTTAACTCTATGAGAACTCACCAGCAGGAATAAGGGCACTTGTGGGCATATCGACAGCAATAGAACTGCCATTCTCGATCCAGAACCGCTTCAAAGTACTTACTTTGCACTCCTGCTACCAGTCCATTATTAGTGCAAACTGAAGACCTGTAATGTAGAGAATACAAAATGGGCTCTTATACTGACTGAAGAGATTGAACAACAGACGTTTGTTATTTGCTAAAGGGATAGTTTACCCTAAAAGGCTAATTTACTCACTATTAACTCAGCCTTAAGTGGTTCCAAACTTTTATGATTGTTTTTCTTTTGCTCAATACAAAGGTATTTTGAAGAAAGCTGGTTCACAGTTTTCAGCGTGTTCAAAAGAATAAAGAAATTCAAACAGGTTTTGACAGAGTAAATGATGATAGAATTTTTGTTTTTGGGTGAACTATCCCTGTAAATGAATATGAATCTTTCAAAACAAACGCTTTGGGGGGTTTTCTGTTTTTTTGGGGGGGTTTTCTGAGGTCTCAAAGAGACTGTCTGTCTCACATGTGGCATGTGGTCGTGTGAGGTTGTCTTGTGTGCATCTTCCTGTTTATACTGAAGGACTGACTAAAACACCAAGAGCAATGTGTGTCTGACAAACATGCATGAATAAAGCAAAAGGTCTGTCCCTTTCAGAACATCAATTGTGCTATTATAGGTCTTTAAATGGAGATCTAGAAATTTATCAGTATGACGGTGAGTGATAAATTATAACGGCGGATGCCGTTCCTGCCGCAATCAGCACTTAGAGTGCACTAACTTATGAACCCCCTGTGCTGGGAAACACCCATACACTCAATTACACATACATTCATACACTATGAACAAATTAAGCTCTTTCCACATGGGTATTTTCAAAACCGCCATTGTTTCTACATGGCTGTTTGTTCACATGAAAATGCAGCATCAGGTGACTAAAAGCGAAAGTTTCTGAAAACTCTAGCCAGGGTGAATTGTAGTGGCTGCATGGCCACTACAACCAGAGTTTTTGCCCCATAACATCAGCGTGCACGCTGTTTTCTCCTTTCAACGTTTGCCAACATGAAAGACACAATTGAGACAAATTCATGCATCATGTATTCCACATCCTTCATACTGTGGGACAGTAATCCGCCTCTGTTCTCATGTTTGCACTGAATTATATGCAACGTACTTGCGCAAATACTTACTTCCACGTTTGGTGTGAACCCAGCATACAGTACAGATGTATGTGGACATGGCCTTAGTTTTATCCAATTTACCTTTACCAGGTCATAGGGATGTTTCATTATTCCCAAAAGAAAAAGAATTTAGGAACAAATCGATTAAGTGAAAGATTGAATGACTCACACAGACAGTTCAATAGTTTAATTTCAGATTAAATCATTATTGTTAAATTTGCATTTTTTCAATGCCTCATTTAATAAATACAACTCATAATGTTTTATTAAATAATCACTGTTAAAATGAACTGAGTGAATGTTTCACTGACTCGGTCATAAAGACAATTCACTTGTTCCGTAGCTGAATAAATCATCAATATTGCACAAATTGTTAATACATTTCAGTGACCCATAAAAATAAGTCAGTACTCTTAGCTTGCCTTATGTCCAATCAAATTGGAGGGCTGTAACACAAACTGGAACTGAAACTAACTGTTATTTGCCTTTTCATTTAAAGCGATAGTTCTCCAAAAAAAAAAAAAAAAAAATACTCATCATTTACTCACCCTCAAATGGTAGAAACCTTTATTGATTTCTTTATTTTGTTGAACGTAAAAGAAGATAAACATAATAAACCTATGAATATCATATTGTTGCTTGCTGGAGTACAAACCGTACCTGTTATGGCTAGCGTGTTAAATGACTTTTTCCATGTAATTGCAAGCAATTCTAAATTGATTTAACCAGTCAATATTTAGAAGTTGTTTGTGTTGTTTGCAAATGTCACCCCTGAGGTTTTAAGGTTTTCTGTAAATACAGGTTTATTTAGGGTTGCTGCTTGTTTATGGCCCATACAAACTGTTGTCATCACAACAGGGAGCGCTGCACTACTCCCCAGTCAGCCGCAGTGCCAGACCTTTGTCATAGCAACGTTAACGTTATGGGCAACCATTCTACCAATAGGAAATGGGCCAGGGCCTTCTCTCAGAGGAATGCCCTCTATGCTGTAGTGCAAACCAGACAGACTGCTCTTATAATACTTTTATTTTGCAAGGATGCTTTAAGTTGATCTAAAAGTGATAATAAAGGCATTTATAATGTCACAAAAGATTTAAATTCAGTTAAATTATGTTCTTCTACACTTTTTATTCATCAAAGAAAGTTGGAAAAAATCTTTTTAATATAAATGTTTCTTTTATCAGGGCCTCACGGTGGTGCAGTGGGTAGCACAATCGCCTCACAGCAAGAAGGTCGCTGGTTCGAGCCTCGGCTGGGGCAGTTGGCACTTCTGTGTGGAGTTTGCATCCAAAGACATGCGGTACAGGTGAATTGGGTAAGCTAAATTGTCCGTAGTGTATGTGTGTGAATGAGTGTGTATGGATGTTTCCCAGTGATGGGTTGCAGCTGGAAGGGCATCCGCTGCATAAAACATATGCTGGATAAGTTGGCGGTTCATTCCGCTGTGGCGACCCCAGATTAATAATGGGACTAAGCTGAAAAGAAAATTAATGAATGAATGTTTCTTTTATAATAAAATGATAAACTGTATATACATATATTTATTCTCCAAGTTTTTGAATAGTATAGTTTCTGATGTCACAAAAGCTTTTTATTTCAGATAAATTAGTAGTAAATACTGACCAAAATATTGTAATAAAATACTAAATAGTAATAATATTTCACAATTATACAGCGGTTATAAAAATATTTAGTAAAAATGTATTTTTGGTCATTCATTTATTCATTTGTTTAAGTATTTATGTATGTGTGTACTCTATGTATGCTATATGGCTATCGGTCCAGAAAGTGTGGAAAAAGAGCATAAGATTGCATAATATGATTTCTTAATTGTAAATTCCCAGCCCGCAGTGAGACTGACAGACCGTTTTTCCCTCTCAAAGCTCCAGCAGTGTGCAGCAGATACAGGCTGAGGTCATTGGCACTGGCTTTAAGGAAGTCTCACAAAGTGGGCAGTTGATCAGGGAAAACTATATTGAGTCCAATTAACCCACTGGAAAAATGCTGTGGAGTCAGACAAAGGAACTTGATGGAACATTGAGCGGCCCTTGGCGATGTTTCTTATGCCTCCAGAGACTGATCACAGTAACCAGACTTTTCCTGTTCTAACAAGCTGAAAAACTGGTGAAATAAGGTCAGTTTTGTCATGAGAGTCAAATCGATCGCAAGTCATCTTAATAGTCTTAATAAAGCCTGAGCCAAAGTTCCTGTGACATTTATGATGTTACACCACACATCACATTATCAGAAAGAAAGGGAGGAATATAAAAGATATTTGACTTATTGTGTAAAGGGAAAATCATGAGAGGGCTCTGGGAAAATTTTCAATGTTTCGTCTGGGCAAACATTCACATTCCTGTGGCCAGATTGTATTGTTAAACATCAAGAAACTTACTGTTCCAAAGCAGCTTTACAAAATAAAAAATAGTGCTAGTAAGGATTAGTGTCTTTGAGTGAACATGTCAGTATAATGTTTAAAATAGTACAATATGTATTGCAAACTATGTAACATATGCTTTTGACTGCTACATTCAGTATGCACTTTATGTTATTATATCAAGGCAGCAGTTATTAATTGTGTAAAATATCCATTCACAGTGTGCCCTGGTATTGCAGCACTGTGAGTGTAGAATGAGCTTGTTATTCCAGGAAAAGTGAAATCCTTAATGTGTTGAAAAAACAACAAAGCTTATACTGTTCAGTGCAGTTCAAGCAGTCTCATAAGCCTCTAAGTGGAGGATTTCACTCTGAGAATTAGTCCCGGGGTCTCTGTGTACACCTGGCAATAATGAGAGAATGGTGTGTACAATTATTTTAGTTGTTATCAACAGACAAAATTGCATGTACTGTGAAAGGCTGTGGTGTAATTATATTTACGATATAATTTTATTTAAAAAAACTTGAGTAAACAAAATTGTGTCATCTAAAAATATCCCAAATTTATCAGAGAAAACTTTCACATTGGTCGCAGTTATTGTTGTTAATCTGGTAATCATCCGATAAATCCATGATTAACTGACAGTCTATATATATAGCCATGATATATATATATAGGGCCTCACAGTGGCGCCGTGGGTAGCACATTCGCCTCACAGCAAGAAGGTCGCTGGTTCGAGCCTCGGCTGGGTCAGTTGGCGTTTCTGTGTGGAGTTTGCATGTTCTCCCCGTGTTGGCGTGGGTTTCCTCCGGGTGCTCCGGTTTCCCCCACAAGTCCAAAGACATGCGCTATAGGTGAATTGGGTAGACTAAATTGTCCGTAGTGTATGAGTGTGAATGGGTGTGTATGGATGTTTCCCAGAGATGGGTTGCAGCTGGAAGGGCATCCGCTGCGTAAAACATATGCTGGATAGGTTGGCGGTTCATTCCGCTGTGGCGACCCCAGATTAATAAAGGGACTAAGACGA